>JAESVK010000164.1:1060560-1151131 GCA_017140935.1 Hamamelis virginiana
CATTGCTTCATCATCACCGGATTGTCGGTCCTAAAATTTCAACCACACACCTTCAGAAAAAATTTCCACAGAATTTCATTGAGCTACCACAATTGCACACATATAACGAGATGTGATACCTTGAGTTGTTCAGCAAATCGCTGGCGTTGTACCACAGGATCATTCAATTCCGTGTATGCATTACAAAGCTGAGCAGTTGAAGAATAATAGCAGGAAGAAGCAAGCATTAGAACATCAAAAAATCAAAAAGAAAAGAGAAGCGGGGAAATTAGAAATCTAGAAGTAACATAAGCATACTTCATGCTTGTTGATAAACAATTCAAAACGTTCAGTGAGGCCTGGTTTCGATCTATGCCACTTTGCCAAAGGACTCATTATCTCTGGATGGTTAATGATGAAACTAGGGTTTACACACGTCTCCTCCAAAAAGTGCCCCACAAGCTGCAATAATGGAACAATAGTAATGAACTAAAATAGTATAAAATAGAAAGTGGTGCACAAGTCTGTTTTTATGTCTAAGCATTTGGTGCATGAGTCTTGAATTGAGACAAACATCACTTCTACAGCATTCTTAAAATATTATAAGCCAAATAGAAAATATATTTTCAAATAGAAAAAGATACAAATATAGGAATTAAAAAATTGAGAAAGAGAGAGAATAAAGTTAGTCTAGCTTCATATGAAAAATTACATTTTATAAAACATTAGTACATGAAAAAGACTCATATTTGAGTACTCAATTAGACCTTTATGGTTCACAAATTAATATTCAAATGAAAATAAAACAAGCATCCAACCCAGTTCACTACATCACTCCAAAATACGCAGGGATCAGATATATTCAAAGCATTCAATCACGCAAGCCCTACCCCCAAAAAAAAGCGCATGTTCGCACACACACAAAACCAAATTAGATTGATAAGAATCATATCAAGACAGATAATATCAAAACAATTATTAGGAAAAAGAAAAAACCAAGTGAATTTATATTTCTCATAAAAAATGTTATAAAAAAAATATGGGGAAAAACACCACTACATCATACCATAATGCTGTTACCACCCAGCCACTTGTCAGAATACAGTGCTCGGTTAAGTACTCTCTCAGATCTTCATTCCATAATTCTTATTAGATTATACTCTTACACAGTTTTGGGTAGAACTCAACCCCAAAAGCTAGCTCAAGAGGTGAAGGTGCCCTCATGCTTATATATAGCACATTACTTTCATACCTAGGCGATGTGGTACTTCGCTTCACACCCTCCCTCACGTGCAGTGTGGCTCATGTGGTAGCACTTGCCACGTGTAGGCCAGGGACACGCACCCTACCCATCTCTCGGTACGTCAGCTCTGATACCATGCTACACGATCTTGGGTATAACTCAATCCCAAAAGCTAGCTCAAGAGGTGAGGGTGCCCTCATGCTTATATATAGCACATTACTTTCATACCTAGGCGATGTGGGACTTCGCTTCACATATACAACAGTAACAGCTTGTCAATAGGATCAATCAATCACAATCATAATGATTTATTACTTTGTAGGTCAACAGGAAGCACTTAAACCCAAACCCTACCCACCCATACATATACCTTTACCACCTGTTATGATGGCTATAACAATGATTTATTACTTGAACAGGCTATCTACCAAGACTATAAGATATCCAACAATAACCATTATATATGTCGTCTCTGTACACAGCAGATTTCATTTCCAATTCTTGCCCCTCTTATGGCAAAACTAACCCAAAGCACTGGCCCATACTCTAGGCTCCCAACTCACTGCTTAAACTTAGCAGATCTCAA
Organism: Hamamelis virginiana; assembly: GCA_017140935.1. Classification (NCBI taxonomy): domain Eukaryota; kingdom Viridiplantae; phylum Streptophyta; class Magnoliopsida; order Saxifragales; family Hamamelidaceae; genus Hamamelis; species Hamamelis virginiana. Next base: position 1,062,369 of record JAESVK010000164.1, read on the forward strand.
GGGATTAAACCTAGTTGTCTTTCACGTCAGCGTTAATCCAACAATCCACCTCAATCTATATTCGAAAGGGAAGAAAGATCTCCTAAACCCAATAAAATTGTGAGTTATATTAGTAGAATTAGTAGGAATATTTATATATTTTTAGTTTCTTAGTCTTTTACTTGGATTAGGACTCTCTTCTATACATAGGCTTGTATTAATTTATTTTAGTAGATTGAATAAGATCGATAGCATACGTTACTTTTCTTTTTGGTGTTTCTAAGAATCTAGCATGGTATCATCATGAAAGCCCTAGTCATGGACCTATGAGCAGCAAACAGACCCTACTGCCCCTTCTTTCATCTCCTCTTTCTTCTTACAGACTGCTCCAGTGCCTCTTCTCTTTATGCTGCCCTGCGGCTGTTCCTTCTTTTCTCTCCTTCTCTTCTTCCCACGACTGCCTTTTCTATCTTTGCACAACTTGCTGCTGTCCCTCCTTTTTCTTGGCATCAAGACCCTACTTTGCTACTGTTGGCACTTCTATTCTCTCTCTCTCTCTCTCTCTCACACACACACACACACACAAACAGAGAGATTGGTATAGCCTCTTTATTCCTCACTGTCACCACTCAGTGCTCCTCTTTTTACTGTCCTTTTTGACTTTTGGCCACTCGAGCCCCATATAAGGCTTCTCTCTCCTCCTCTCTCTCACTTAAAGATCAGCCCATGCCCTCTCTTTCTTGGCAGCCCCTAATTAAGTTTTTCTCTTACTGTCTTGACAACTTCAGACCTATATCAGCCCTCTCAAGTCAGATTCACCTTAACGCACTGTGCTTCTCTGGTTACACTGATCTAACGCCCATTCTTCTGGTCTTCTGGTTTGAGAAGGTTCTTTGTTGGATTGGCTAGGTTCTGATTGGTTTGAATTTGTCTAATTGATAGTATTCTGTTGATTTGCTTTTTCTCTTCTCACGGATTGTTCTTGGGTAATTTTGGTTGATTTTATTGAGGCATATTGTCTTTGGGTGGTTTTGGACCCTTGATTTTTCAGTAGCAATCTCCTTCTATCTCTTTGTTTGTTAACATAGACCTCTTAATTTGTTTGGTTGGCTCTCTCAAGGTTATTGGTATAATATTGAAGCATATTGGCACTTAAACATGCATCTTGGCTAGCATCTCAATCACTGACTTCAGTGTTATCCACTGTTCACTCAGGTTTCTTCAGGCTGGGACCATACAATTTCCCCTTTATCTTGTCCTCGTTTCAAGTTGCTGATCTTTTCACTAACACTACAACTCGGTTTCGTCTTCTGCTTGACAAACTCGTGCCATATTCTAGGCTTGGGACACTCTTCTATATATAGGCTTGTATTCTTTTATTTTAGTAGATTAAATAAGATTGATAGCATACATTACTTTTCTTTTTGGTGTTTCTAAGAATCTAATAAAAATAACACCCCCATGGAGGAAGCTACATACCACTGGAAGTCTAGAACAAATGGCCAATCATTTCCCTCTTTTATGTTCATAAAATTTTATCAGGAGATTTGCTTCACAAGAAGATAAAACAAAGAAAGACGAATTACTTTGTCCAATAGGCGAGCAGTTGTTTGAGGAGGGGGACATTTGATATCAAACTTCATGCATGCATCAACCAAATATTTGTTAGCTTCATCACTCGAAATATCCTTGGGTATGCTGAGTTTTGCCATTTTCTCCAACTCCCCTATCATGTCAATCCTTCTGCAACAGTAAACCATCAGATAAATTATTGCAGAGATATTTTAGGTCATGCATTGCTTGATCAATAATCACAGTACAGAGACCTGAAAGGGGGAGTGAAGTCAATCTCAATTGGTTCCTGATCTAGCCCATTTGCATGATATTTAATTTTATAGCCACCAGTAATTTCCTTGACCATTCCTGTTTCAAATTAACTATGTCAAGATTAAAATCCAAAGAAAAAGTTGTTTAAAATATTTATTTAAAAAAAAAAAAAAAAAGATATTACCATAAATGAAATCATCCACATATTTGCAGCACCCAAAATGGGGCACTTACCACTTAACATTTTCTCAGTGAGATCCATCAAGTCATTGTAGTCTGCAAAAGCCATATAGAATTCACAAGTAGTGAACTCAGGATTATGGGTCAAATCAATCCCCTCATTCCTAAATTGTTTTCCTATCTCATAAACGCGATCCAGACCACCAACAACTAACTCCTTAAGGTAGAGTTCAGGCGCAATGCGCATGTACAGTTTCATGTTCAGATCGTTGTGATGGGTCACAAATGGACGAGCAGCTGCTCCACCAGCAATCATGTTCATCATAGGTGTTTCAACCTTAAGGTAAAGAACTTTTATGAATGAACCATAAAACGTGAAAGCTGAGGCACCAGATGGATAATGCAATTATAACAAAGGGAAACATCAGGATAGTTGAACAAAGACTCACCTCCAAGAAATCAAGATTATCAAGAAACCTTCTAATAAATGAAATAATCTTAGCTCGGGTTTTGAATATTTGTTGAACCTCCAAATTCAACAATAGATCCAAATATCGTTGACGATATCGCGTTTCCTAGCATGAAAGACAATAACTTCATCACAACTTTCATCAGATGAGCATTAGAAAAGGAAAGTAAATCTAGTATATCTCCACGAGCTATGACATTAACTGATAAAATAATAATATAAAGCAATAAATCACCAGAACAAAGGTCTTAGATTCCAATGATCACTGAAGATTTACAACCAAAAAAAAATACCCTATAGAAGTGAAGAATTCTCACCCCAGGTCTAATCTTGCAGGGGTGATTGTTCACGTGCTGTGGCAATATTGTCCATCACATTGCAGTAGATACTGTTCACATTATTATGTGCAGCATTATTCAATTTAGCACAGGAGTGCAGTTCAGTCAGGTTGTAATCAGGTTGAAAGCATTTAAGAATCAAACCCATACGCATTTGACTCTAGGGTGATTATTCACGTGCCGTGGCAATATTGTCTATGACATTGTAGTAGAAACTGCTCACATTATTATGTGCAGCATTATTCAATTTATTGCAAAGGAGTGCAGTTCAGTCAGGTTGTAATCAAGTTGAAAGCATTTAAGAATCAAACCCATATGCATTTGACTCAGGGGGTTCATATTAGTCCTTGCCAGCCCCAGGGGGACGGGAGCTATACCTTTTAAACAGTTATTAATCAAACTAAGTTTGACAAAATATATCATTGGTGTGAAGTTTCAAGAACATTTGACTATATACACAAAGTAGCTTGCATTCAACTGCCAAATCATCACAGACTAGATTTGGCTAGCAAGCAAGACACATAAGGCACGCCAAGGTGAAAAGCAATCAATGAATGAAAACCTTTGGGAGTGAGTCTCAAATAATTACGTCTCAAGGTTCTGACCTGAGGCATTTTCCTTAAGCCTCACCTCAAGGATCAACCCTCAGAAAGAATAAAAGATTGTGTATGGTATTGAGTTGATTAGCGAGAACCTTGACTATTTTTTTTTTTTAAAGAAGTAAGCCTATTTTCTATTCAGGTTCTCCTCTAAAGGCATAAACTGGTGGGAATTCTCTAAGTAGGTCAAAAAGAACTTATTCTTTGTTGTGCAAGATCCTATGCACACTCTGTTGCATGGATACAGATACAGTAAATTTCTAAAAAAAAAATACACGATATGAGCATAACAATGACAAAGTCAAGGCATGTTAGATATGCATCTAATAAGCATCGATGTGTGACACTTATTTGGGATAGGCCTTGCATGTCTGTAGAAGTGCTTGTGCTTCTCAGTCTGGACGTTGTCATCTCAAGCCCAAATATAAAGGTTTTTTATAGACATATAAATCATTTATTCATAAAGCAGGATAACTAGTGTTATATCAAAGCTACAGCAAGTTTCATGCCCACATGAACAGTTGTCGAGATAAACCATAATGTACATTCATCTTTTATTAGTATATAGGCACATTTATAATGAAAACAACATAATAAAAAAAATTGGAGAGGTGAAGAGGAATAAGAAACTGCAATTCTTTGAGTTTATTTTTTGATAAGACTACAAAACAAATTCTAGAGAATCGACTCATTCAAGAAAAACCAAAGATAACAAATCAATAAGTTATATCGAATCTACTAAAACACAAAAGTGAAGAGAATATTTTAAAGTTGATGTATATTAGTCCATACCTGATCCCTTAAAATATATGCTTCAGGATTCCTGATACTTCCTGGAACCCATACATCCGTTTTCTGTACAGTAGCAATAAATATTGATGTCAATCCAAAAATCCAGCAAGCATTAAACCAATCACAAAACAATCAGTTTTGTTCACCTTCAAATTGGCATTATCAGAACCAGGAGCGGATTTTTGCCTTGGCATCATATGAAGACAATGGGATAAGATTATGAATGATTTTGGAAAAATGCTCAGTTCCCCCCTTTTAGTTTTTCCTGAAAAAGGAGAAAAAGAAATTATCGTAAAAGAAAACAGAAAATGATAAACAAAAAAAAACCAAAAAAAAAAAAAAAAAAAACAAGACATCTCTCAGAAATTTGATCAAAAAGAAAATAATAATAATAATAATATAATACAAAAAGGGCTCTAATGGAAATTTTATAGTTCAGAAGAAACATCCGCCACAGCATCTAGTGCGAGATGCCTCCAGAAATATTAACCCCACAGCTTCACTTCCAAGGAGAGAAAAAGAAAGACATAACGATCAAATTTCCATAAAACAGTTAAAACATAGCCCATAGCAAGGGTTGTACAGAAACATAAATTTATTCCTTGATGGTGTCTTATTGAGATCCCATGGGAGAGGAACTTGGTTGGATAAGGTAAAGGCAACCTGCTAAAGGTTTTTGGGTACACAGAAAGTGGGAGTGCCCTAAAAATTAAAAATCAATAGAAAATAAAAAAATCCGAGCCAATTTTAGAAATAACAAAAATACTGAAATGCTAATAGACCTCCACGTGGCCAGCTGCAAAACAAAATTTTAAAAATTGACGTTGGATTAGAGACCCCTATTATGTATGTCAAGCCTGCCAAAAATTATAGTGATTCTACAGTCAGTTTATGAAAAAATTGATCATGCAAAAATGATGATATTTTGAAGAACAGAATAGTCACCGTTTTTTACAGTGACATTTTTTAAAAAAATTGGCCGTTGGATCACCATGATTATTGCTCAAAAAATGAGAGACATATGATTATTACTATTTTTTTTTTTTTTTTTGTCTTTTAATACCCAAGTCAAGACAAATAAATAAGGACCTTTAGATCTCCTCTAGGCCTTGTGTGGCACCATCTCAACGGTGGATCACTAAGTGGTGATCATCATGTAGATCACTAGCAAATGGACTCCAGTTCATCACTTTTAATTAGAAGCTTCTATGGCTGACAGAATCATGATTTCATTATGATAGATTTCAAATTAGTTTAACTTGTTTAAGGTTCAGGTTCCTATCAAACTCATTAATTGATTGATTTATTTATTTTTTAAAATTTTGTTTTGTTGTATCTGTTGGATAGTTTATACACTGGAAAAAGAATAGAAGGCATTCTAGGGGTGAATTGGCATAAGAAAGTTGTAGGAAATATAACTGTGAGCTGGTTCAAGTTTTCAAATCTTAATTGAAATGGAAAAAAGTTACATCATCTAGTTGTACTACATTGTCAATATATTCCTTTATGTCGGTATTTTAGATTTTAGAAATTTTCCTTACAAGATTGTTGTTAATATATAATTGTAGCGTGAAAGCTCCATGTGTGAGTGTGTGTGGAGACTCCTATGGACTCTTAGTGTAGGTGTGACCACACTATAACAATCACTACACAGTGATCTATACGAGATCACTAGCAATTCTGAACTTGATGAACTGTGGTTCTAGAGAGCAAGTGTAGTGCTGCTGCCTAATTCAAAATATGCAGGACTCAATTCCTCCTGGCATTTTTTTATTCAATACAAGGATACAAGGACAATAGGCATTAAAAAAAGACAAAACAAAAAAGAAAAAATGAGAAAAATAAAGGGAAAAAATGGAATGGAATTGATGAAAAATGAAGATAATTTAGGGTCATTACAAATGCTTGGTAAGAAGATAGTCGAAGCATAGGGATCTTAAGTTGTTTCCTATAAGATCTCTTTCCTTGTGCTCTGCAGAAAATCAACTATTCAAAAAATGTACCTTTCCATGGCCCCAAAATGATATGTCACAATTAAGATAATGCATTAGATTTGGACAAGTATAATCCATGAGTTCCAGTAACAAAACAGTGCATATAACAATTTAGCACAAACTTTTCTTTGTCAGAGCACAAAAATATCCAAGGTAATCACCAATATTCAGCAGACTGGTTCACAAGTGCCAAATGTTGTACCACATGGTACTTCAATACAGGAACATTTATTTCTTCTTATTTTGGTGGTGATAGTGGAGGGACTTTCTTATTGGGGATAAAGAAGATTTCGTTTCCTCCCATAGACTAAATGTAATACAGATCAAATATTTATAATAAATGGGAAAATGATATCTAATAAATCAATAATTGTAATACTCTCAAACCTGGAAACCCAGTGACACCAACAATATCACCACGCTTCACACCAGCATGGAACTTAGAAAATTCAGCTTCATCCATGTCTGAAGTCCTGCAATTATGGAAATAAACAATCTGTCAGTGCTTTTGATGTTGAGAAAACAAGGGCAAACTATTAATCATTCATATCTATATGGAAAGCAAAATAGCTTGCATCAAGGTGAAGAGCCTCCCTAGGCAACGCATGGCCTGTGAGATATGAATTAAGAAGAAAGACTAATATATCTTATGTATGCATGTGCGGAACACATAAGAAAATCATAACATTACAACTTTATAGATCACTAAACCCAATCCCACCCCAGCTAGGTTGAACATTATTAGAAGAATTATGAGGTCAAACCAAATATAAGCAAATAGTCACATTATATCCAGCACTTATAAAGGCAATAACCAAATTACAAGAAAGTGTCCACACTCTATCAAACTCGTTCATCATCTTATTTAGTTGTATCTGGTATTCACATAATTATTATTGGGAAATGAAACCCTGAGTGCAGCTTAAGAAACAGCCAGTTATAAGATGAAAGTTGTAAAATCAGGTTTTTGCTCCAAGAGAAAGCAAAAATCAAGTGGATTTTCCTAAGCGAGGGTCAGCTCAGAAATCCCAAATGGCTGAGCATCATTCTTGGAGTAATCTGATTTTCCTAAGAAAAGACAGATTTGGTGTCCTAGGTAGGACATCGTTATTTATGAATCATTTCTTGTTATCTATTACTTCATCTAAATAGAAAGGATGAAAATTGCTTCGAAATAATGAAGTGTAAGAGGTTTTAAATTGAATGACATGCTAGATTATGTTGAATAAACGGCAATGAGTTATTTGATTTTAATCCAAAGAAAACTAATGGAACCAAAAGTGTTTTCGTTGATAAGTGAAAATGAACATGCTCCAAATATGTAGAAACATTAAACCAAATACAAATAATCTCAAAACTTAGAAGCAGAAACCTTCCACTAAGGTGCGAACCACACTTCGGAACCACAATTCCGTGCTTCCTAGTGGAAATGTTGTAAGAACCACGATTCTCTCAAGATAGAATCACAATTCTAACTAAGACAGAATGCAAGAGGACGGGGAAAAAAAGGGAAGGCAGGGTCATGAACCCCCAACATTTTAGGACTAATTTCCCATCTAAAAGGTATAATATATTTTGATGAAATAAATCCCACCCTGACCCCCCGGCCCAAGAAAAAAAAAAACCAAACAAGCTCTTTCTCTACATTAGTGCGGGCCTCACAAGAAAAGACTCTTTGGATATTCCCTTTTTAATTCATCTATAATTCTATCAAGCTAAAAAGCTTTGCTTGAATTTTCTCTACAATTTCTACCCACGCAATATTATATTGAGCTAACACAACATATGTGTGTGTGTGTATTGCACAAGTGCTTCCTATATGCTCAAAACCTTTGGCTCTTTTATGTGCCCCCAATTCACTGCCCCTACACTCGCCACCGCTCCCGCTTCATGCTTCTATCTCTCAAAATACTGATCCATGAAAAGAAAATAGTGGTAACTGGGTCCTCTAATGCGTAGGTTCCCCTATCCCTGAACAAGGGTAGGATGACAGCCTTTCTTGGCAACACCTACATAAAATAAATAAGAATTGAAACTGTATGTGTATTAGCATAAAATTGGATCTTAAAAAGGGCTTCATGAGTAAAAATCTATATTCCATTTCTTTTGGAACAAAGTATAAAACGTTATTTCCCACTTAGGATAGGTTGATAGCCTTTCTTGGCAACACCTACATAGTGGCAAGTAATTGTATAATTGAAATTGCATTTGTATTAGAGTAAATATGCATTTTAAAGAAGGCATCAAAAAGTAAATGCATGGTTCAAAGTATCATCTAGGACCGAGTGATGTCGAATGAGACATCTTGGTCCAGGACCCTGCAAGATGATAAATTCTCACGATACAATAATATACAGAAATCTCTTTAGCATTATAATATGCGACTTTTAATGGTACCATTACACACTGGCACCTATTTTGTTGTTTTTGACCATGTTGTGTCTTAAGTTAATTATTTGACTTATTTAATAGTTCCAATGTCATTGCCTTACTTTAAATGACTTTTATTATTATTATTATTATTTTTGGATTCTTTTAGCCTTCTTTCACATCTAAAGTTGTATCTCATCGGAGATGTGATGAGATGACCATGACCACAACATCAGCAACAAGATTTTGAGGCTATATTTTGCTTCTTGAGGAAAGAAGTGTACAACGTTACTCTCCATTCGCTTGGAAATCCCCTTTCTTCATTAGGAACAAAGTGTACAACATTATTATCCACTTGCTAGGAAGTGCCATGACATATAATATTTCACAATTGGTAAAGATATAAGCCATTTCACATAAATAGAAATGGTGAAAGAGTACTCTCTTCCCCTCCCTCTCATGCACATCTCAACTAAATCAAAACTACTTGGGGTTGTTTACAAGAATGTACAAAATATGGTTCTAACATAGCATACGACATTATTTTAGTCTTGGGTCAATGGAAAGTTAAACTGATTATAACGCACCAACTTATTTTTCACAATACTTTATTTCAGATAAGCATAATGAGCAGGAACAATGGTTGAATTAATCATATATAAATAGTGGACAACAAACATAGAATGAATCTAGACCCTGTTGAGCTCTAGAGAAATCATCAAAAGCTTCAAACTAATACATATATGCAGTTATAGATGCAACATATAAAAATGCCCACAAGAAAAAAGCACGGATGCACACAAAATTATGTCGAGATCAACTAAGGAGTTATAAAAATAAAATTATATATGCACAATAAAAGAAAAATGTTCTCATTAAAAAAATTATTTTAACATAATAATGCTTTATAAAAGAAAAAGTGGTGTATAATAATTAACTAATAAGGCAACATAATACAAAGCATAGCTTTTGTCTTTTTCAATGATGGGGTCCAAACACTTGCAAAATCACCTTTGCACTAAAAGAATGTTATTTTGCTTCAATGACCTTGCACACCAAAAGGAATACAAACAAGAAAAAACTGCAGTGTAAAGAAAATAAAATATAAGAATGATTCGATACCTTGCATCAGCCATTACTTGAACTTTGACACCACCACCATGCAAATCATAAAAGAAAAGCTTTGAAGAGGAAGATCGTTTGCTCATAATTCTCCCTTGCAATAGAAATCATTAAAGAGATTAAAAGAAAGAAACAAGATAATGACTAAAGCTATCCTACCTATATCAGTCCCTAATTTTGAATACCAGCCAGAGATACTGTGGTATCCTCCTGATGATCTCCATTGTTTAAGACTCCATACTTCTCTAAATACTCAAGAATTGACATCGATGTGAAAAACTTGTGAGGATATGGGTTTTTCCCAGCTGCCTTCTGAGCTGAAAGAGCTTTTAGCCTATTTTCAAAGTATTGCTGCAGGAGAAACAAAGCAGAAAGAACAGCAAATGTAGAAGGTTAATGTTACATCCAAAAGCTTTACAAAAAAATGTCCACTCAAAAACCATAATGTGCAAAAAACTTATTTAGGAAAAATTAACAGGATTTCACCGTTGGATCCATATCTTCATCATCAGCTGCTTGAGGTCTCTGGACCTGGGAGCTCATCTTGGCAGCAGCCTGGAAAGGAATGCGATTTTAGCCATCATAAGCAGTCAAAATGAATTGGTAAGGTAATCACATATCACGAGCGACAATACATAGCTATATCCAAACTCCTAGCCATGATGATCTATGTAGGAATATACTCAAAAGTTAAACACCATTCAATATTATAATATAAACTTTCAACTTGTTTCCATCAAAATGATTAAACTGTATCAATTGTTTAAGAAACCAATACCAAACATAAAGGTAAGCACCAAAACTCTTCAAAACTCATCTAAATTTGTCCAAACTCATGCAAAGAAACATTAATTAAATTACAAAATAATATATTCTCAAAAAAATTCAAACTTTTGAAATTTAACATTAAGGCAGGAAGTTTTGTTTTTTTTTTTTTTTTTTTTTTTCTATTTCATATAAACAATAGAAAAACGGTTCATCATATTTTCCAAAATAAAAATATATTTTTTCATTCAGATGGAGAAGGCTAACATTTCCACGCATTTTATACTTTTAAGCATCTCATTGATCATTGAATTCACACAATTGCCTTCTCTCCCCCTCCCTCCAAACAACTAAATCAAGTATTCAATTTATACACATAAACTCATCCCAAACCATGGAAATGAACCTATTTTTGTATTTATAAAACGTTAATGTCGTCGAAGAAATAAAAATAAAAAACTGAAAATTATGAAACTTAATGTTAAAGTCTATGATCGTGCACTTTGGAGAATGGGGTTGTTTCGATTTGAAATAAACAAATAAGCATTTGGATAATCTATTAGAATAATTTGAAGGGAAGAGACAAAAAAAAAAAAAAAAGAACCACATAAATAAATCCTTCAATCCGAAAATCCACGAAGTAAATAGTGTCTAAATACCCAAGAAACAAAATAATACCAATAACCCGACCATTAGTTTGGTCACAGATTCCATCCCATAAAATGTATAAAATAGAAGGAATGGATAGGTGGGTGATACGAGAGCTATGGGATGGGTGTTGAATAAATCGGGAGAGTTGGGAGACAGAGGCAGAGCAGGAGGGGGAGGAATTGTATGACTGGGCTGTTTGCAAAGGTGAATATTAGAGTAGGAAGGTTTGGAATGAGCTGACATGGGTTTATGGCCCTAATATATAGAGTGAGAGGTTTTATGGGAGGAACAGGAAGACGTTAAAAATTGTTGGAATATTCATAGGTGTGTGGTAGGTTATTTTAATGCAGTCAGATGTCCTGCAAAAAAGTTGGGTTGTTTGTCTCTCTCTCCCACTATGAGAGACTTTTCAGCATTCATTAAAAGAAAGAAGTTGTTTGATCCGCTGTTGTGATGTAATGGGAGTAGGATAATAATGTGAATGTTACAGCTACTGTAAAAATGCCTACTGCTGTGATGGTGGACTGTTGCTCTACTGCTATGAAATGCTACAGCTGCTGCCCTGCTATTGGCTGTGAGCATTGCTAGTATTTTAGGCTTGATTTCTTTGTCTTTTTGTTAGTTACCTCGTTTGTTAGTGCTATTATTTGTACTTGGTGACAGCCCAGTAATTGTAGTTTTTCTCTTAGTTACAACTAGAAGATTCCTTATAAATAGAGGAAAGTTATTATTTTATATCAGTTTTCAGATCTGATTTTTGACTTGTAGAAAGAGATTTTCTCTCTCTTCTTGCAAATTCAAGAAGTTTCTCAATAAAGAAGCATTTTCCTTTCACTCTCTTGCATTTTCTTGGTTGCCAAACAAGAAGAAAGCATCAAGGGAGGAGGGTGGCTTGCCCCAATAATGAGGAGACAAGAAATCAAAAAAGAATTTATGAAGATGGTAAAACTGGAAGAGATAAATTGGAGGAAGAAATAAAACACAAGATTTTCATCAAATGCGGCAAAAATTTATAAGCAGGATGGTGATAGATGGAGTTATGGAGTAGGATGAAAGTTCCATTGCCACTAAGGTGGTGAGATTTTTAAAACATCTTTTTGAAGAGGAGGTTTCTAATAGGCCATTGTTTTTTTTTTTTTTGGATAATTAGTTTCTAATAGGCCATTGTTAAATGGGCTGGATTTTAACTCCATTTACAATACTAAGGTGATGTGGCTAGAGAGACCATGAGATGAGGAAGACATATACGAGGCAGTTAGAAGCTTGAATGGAGAATTAGGATTATAGCTATCAGACCCAAACTGGTCATTGACCAAAATGAGAGCCCGAATCACAGGTTCAACCAACGGGTCATAAACACATTACATAGTTACGCATGAACTTATAACAAATATAATGTGTAAATAATAAATCATAGAATTATAGAACCACTTTTGATATCGTGCACAAATACATCTAAACATGTAACATTTATTTTTGTATGATGTATTATTGTTGTCAACTGTGCAGATCAATTCGAGCTTCTTAGTGTGGGCTTCTGTCCAAAGCTAGGTTAGCTCACAATGATACAATCTCTCTCTCCCTCCCTCCCTCTCTCTTTCTCTCTCAGTCCTAGTTCTCTATTTAAAAACGATTTTGCCCTTGATAACCCCTATAAGAGTAAGAGCCCTGAATCAAGAGTATTTTGGGGTTTCTTGGTTCCCTTTTCAAAAACTGTTTTTTTTTTTTTTTAAATCAAATAGCCATTGACCATTTGAATTGATTTTGCCCTTGAAAATACACTTATTTTAGTATTTTACAGAAGCAGACAGCAAATTGTGAGGCTGTGACACCATTAGCCGTGAGCTGTGGAGATGCGAATGCTTTGCTGGCCCTCGAATGGTTGTTGAAAGCCTTGAATCTCTTGAATGGTGGCCAGATTTGATGAGTAAGGGCAAGGAAATTAGAGATTTGGATATCAAAGAAAGGAGCTTGATATAGTTTAGAGAGCTAGAGCCTCAAATGAGAAGTACTAAAAAAGAGAGACAGGAAGTAGGAATTTAACGTAGTTTTTTTGTTGAAAAGACAAAAATGCACTTGAAAGAATAATAGAAAATGAATTTAAGCAATGGGCATTTAACCATCCAGTAAAAATCCGAACAGTTCACCGCAACCCAGACGGGTTACACAAGTCACTAAAAAAGGGTACAGGCTGAATAGTTTTTGTATAAGACTATAAGCGATCCAATTGAAAACCCAGCCCAGTCAAGGGCTCAGCTCACAAGTTCACCGGTTCCAGCTCAACCAACCAGGCTGGGTCTAATAACACTGATGGAGATAAAGCTCTGGGACTAGATGAAGTGAATATGGTATGGTTTTTTTACTCAAGTATTTGCATATAAAAAATACTTTATGGGCATAATGAGGGAATTTTTTTGACAAAGGAGTGTTTGAAAAGAATTCAAATATTGCTTTCATTTCATCGGTTCCAATAAAAGGTGAGTCGATAGATATTAGAGATTTCTGGCCAATAAGCTCATGGGGAGTGTGTATAAGATTGGTGGCAAAGGTTCACAATAAGATTGAAAATTTTGGTGGGTACAGTGCTATCCTCATCTCATAACGTTTTTGTAAAGGTGAGAAGAATTCAAAATGCAATGTTAATAGCAAATGAATGTGTTGACTCAAGATTGAGAAGTGGATTACCAAGTTTGACTTGCAAATTAGACACAAGAAGGGGCAATGTTTCGCACCTGCTATATGAAAAATGCTCAAGTATTTTAGAACCCAAATAAAGATCAATTGTTATATCTGGAAATGGTGTTGCCCTGCTTTGAAGCAGCGTCAGGTCTAAAGCAGAACTTAGTAAATAGTGGGTTGATGCCTATGGAAAATGGAGTGGAAGTGGGACAATAGTGATCTCTACAACGCAGATGATTTAAAAACTCATTTGATGATTAAAAAAACTCCTTGGAGCAGACTATCTACAAACCAGTTATCGACACATTCTATAAAATCTCCAGGTACACACTACCTACTTAAGGGACAGCAGCACTCTATTTGCGCCACATTTCCTTCTGGAGTGCCCATACCACCAAACAACACATCTAAACCCCACAATGCTTTATTGCCCAAGCATCATCAAGTTATCTGTCCATCACAATTCACAACTCAATTAGAGCCTGATCCAACTATTAGGCAGCACAACTAGGATCAGCAGTTAGGCTACAATGTTAATCAAGGTTTCTAAAATAGGCTACAATGTTAATCAAGGTTTCTAAAAATGGACTTTAATTTGACATGGGCTTTTCATAGTTGTGTTTCATGAATACTATCCAAGTTTGCTGGGAAGCCAGGTTGGTGAATTCGAAACAAGCCTAGGTCAATATGAACCCTGTCCAAATAAAACTTTAATAAACCAAGTAGAGCCCAAGTAAAACAAGCACAAAGAATACAAGCCCAAGAAAAGCCAAGATACTCTAATGTTCATGAGCCCAAGTGAGCAATGCAAAGCATCTCAATTTGGGTAGGTTTAAAATCCTACTTATTATTTGTAGACTAAAGAATGCATAATCATAGTTATCCTATTCCAGACTCAATAGCAAAATCTCTAGAAACCCCCTACATCACATCAGCTCATTTTGAATATTTGCCACCCAAAAGGGGGAAAATAATAAAACGCTAAATGCGATAATGGATCACACTACCTTATATATTTATAATATTCAGTAATAGAAAATGCATGTTCATCGTGATTATTCACAAAGAAGGTAATACTGATACCCCATGCCTTGTCAATTAAGATACCTCTGCTCATGCTTATTGCTTTCAAAAACTGATCAAACACATGCAAACAATATTAAGAACAGTCCTATTATGAAATCTGAGTTGAAAAAAAATTGAAGGAGTCAAAAGTGGAAGAAGAAGATCAAAATAATGGCTTAAATTTGCAGGAAGTAGAGATTCAAAACTTCATTCTTTAACGGAATCGTTCAGTAAAATACACAATGGTAAAACAAACAAATCACACAAGGTTGGGACAGGACACTAATGATTGATTAACTGATAAGTGACAAGTCAAACTACAAAACTAATGGCTAATTCATTCTCACAATGTAGCTAAACAAAAGCCACTGTGAATCCTTCACAATTAACCAGATCAATGCCCAAACAATTATTACCAGATAAAGAAATTGTAATTAGAAACCTTGATTTTTGCAAAGGAAATCTCAATCCTTTGTTGACAACATTCAAGT
Source organism: Hamamelis virginiana (assembly GCA_017140935.1). Lineage (NCBI taxonomy): Eukaryota > Viridiplantae > Streptophyta > Magnoliopsida > Saxifragales > Hamamelidaceae > Hamamelis > Hamamelis virginiana. Next base: position 1,077,690 of record JAESVK010000164.1, read on the forward strand.
CAACTTAAAGAGCATAATCACTTCATACTTCGAGTATATAAGAAAAATAGAAATACAAAATGCCAGCATCAACTAAGAAATTACATACATTGCAAATAGGAAATCTAAAATGAAAGCTTCAAAAAATTAAGCATGCTCGCTAGAAATAAAAAAAATGAGTTGAATTTAACTAATTTCATTAATGATCTGTTTGGTTGCTGAGAAAGTGATAAAAAAGATATTCAAATTTTGATTCTTAATGCTCAGTGTAGTTGTTGAGAAACTAATTAAAAAGAACTTTTTTTTTTCCAAAAATAAAAGAGAACAGAATGTCCTTCCTTCCAAAGATGGGGGAAAAAAGGAACAAAAATACGAAACTGGTTAAAAAGAAATAAATATTATGAATCTTAATCCTCTATTTGGTTGTCCATTTTTTGGTTAAAATAAATAAATAAGCAAGCATTGTACAATTGTATGGCTAAATTGGATTTTCTTTAATTAACAACTAGACAGCATGTAAGACTTCAAATTCTTTTTTTCAGTTTTTGTACTTTACCATTCTTAGCAAACAAACAGCACCTAAGTTTCCAGTATTCCATAATAAATAACAGAAACAATTATTAAAAAGAAAAGGGAGAGTCCATGCAGCTGAACCTAAAAAAATTTATGAAAATAAAAACAAAGATAAATTCAACTCTTGTTTTCTTTTCCTTTCCACGACTTACTCAGAAACCAACCAAACAGAGTGTTTAAAAATTTACACAAGCTGAGTACCTGTCTTGCCTTTTCCTCCTCTTTTTGCCTCCTTTCCTCTTCTTTCTGCTTAAGCTTCGCTTCTCTCTTGCGAGCACTTTATAGAATTAAAGCAATCAGTAAATAAAACCAATTCAATTAAAACACTTGCACTACGTTTGGTTGCTAAGAAAATGTAGGGAAAAATAAACACACTAAAATTGTAAGCCTCAAAAATGCTATTCAACCACCCTTCAATCAATGACATGGGTCCCACATCTTGCTCCAATCATGAGAGTACACGTCAAGGAAGAAAATGGAGGACGCATAAAACAGGTGGTGGAATAGCATTTTTGTTTTCACTATTTTGAAACCAAAAAAACAATAAGACTCAAAACCTCATTTCCTTTATTTCCTTTGGTTTTTTCCTTCATTTTCTCGTCACCCAAACAGAGGAGTATAAAAGGGGGGGAAAAAAAGAGGAAACACACTTTTTGCTGAGAGTTTCTTCAGCAACTGAAGGTTCAGATGGAGAAGAAGTGTCCATAGACAATTTAGAGACTGCCCTTGCTGTTTCTTCAGAAGAACCTTCCATTGAGAGAGAGAAAGAGAATGAGATTTGATGAAGGGTTTTGAAAATATAAGGCAGGCAGTAACAGCAGTGCAGTTCGTTCTACCCTCCCAAAAAAAATTTCTCTGATTTGTCTGTCGTCCGATCTGGTCTTGTTAAAACATGGGGAAGTAAAAGAATGTTAAAACATAAAACCAAGAGAAATCATTATTGAACAAATAATAAATATAAAAACATTAGCATTTCTTTTTTATGAAAGGTAATTGTACTAATCACAAAACATGCCAAAGCCAAACATACAATAAGCATACAAAATAAATAAATAAAGGAATCGCTATAAATGCACAAGAATCCAAAAACCCAGTATAGAACGAACAAGATGAACTTCTACTCACTAACCCATTAAAAGCACAATGAAATCATAATTAGCAATTACAAGTAGATCATTCAAAACTAACTCTCGCTACTAAATTACTAATCATAATTCACAATCCAATTCAAATATTTCTAGCAAAATCTAAGTTTTGTTTTTTTTTTTCTGACAAGCAACTAGAAAATTTAAAAAAAAATAAATAAGGAAAACAAGATGTCCTACCTTACAAATAAGAGAAAAGACCACAAAAACATGAACAACTAAACCCAATTTTTGTGATCAATTAATTTTGAGAGAAGATAAAGGAAGAAGAATGGCACAAGGTAATCATTTTTGTCATCACTCATTGGAATTTTAGAAATTAAGGATCACAATCCCCACTAATTTTATAAGAAATAAGATTTGTAAAGCCCAATGAAAACGTTTTCTTTTTTCTTTTTTCTCTTTCATTGGACTAATAGATAGATTAATCATTAACCTATTTTCAAACCCTGCTCTAGGTAGGGATGTAAATGGTTAGGTTTGGCCGGTTTGGAAAGCATAAAGTGAGCCAAACCGATTATAACGGCCTACTATAATTTGAAACCAAACCAAACCAAAATAGAAGGCAAACCAAACCAAACCGCATGATTTGTACAATTTGAGCGGTTTCTTTTCTTTTTTTTTTTTTAAGGTCTAATTATCTTAAAAATCACAGTAAGATTTAAGGACCTCTGACTTAGTTTTTGAATCAAAGAAATGCTCATTTTCTTATGGCCAACCGAAAAGCAACCATATAACTGTATTAAATGCTCAATAGAAAAAGGATAGTTAAATTTTAAAAATTGTAACTCATCTAACAATCATAAAAATGTGAAGTTAGGTAAAATGGCTATTAAAAACTGAAAAAAAGTTACAAGCATATCACTCATCACATTAGAACTTTTATAGATAGCAAGGGAAAAATGGAATGGATAAACCTACATAGAGGCAGTGAAATTTCAAAATTCTTGCACACAAGTACACAACTGCTTCACTGTGGTAGCTAGATTCATAAAGAAAATTGAACTTAGAATAAAAGATCCATCAATGCAAGCAGAGATGATGATTATGATGATGCCACTTTCTTAAAATATAATTACAATATGTAATCGTGATTAGAGTTGAACTCGTTTCCAAACACTAGCTCACTATCTATTAATTAATGACTTTAGAATGACATATGAACCGCCCAATATGAAAAATAGAATAACAAGGAAATAATAAACAAACAACATATGGAAAAAAAAAAAAAAAAACATGTATTAACATTGAAGCAGTCATGTCCCCTAGAACCTCTATTTTTCTTTTATTATTTGAAATATTTTTATAGTTACTGATGTCTTTTTTTCTACAATACAAATATTAAAAAAAAAAAAAAAAAAACCACTTTTGATGGGCTTTCTGCTCAAAATGTAAAACCTGCTACTGGTGCAAATGTGAATAACTCAACGTAAACGAGAGAATATCAAAGAAATCAGGGGAATTGAGGAGGCAAAAAAAAGAAAGAAAATGATAAAAATCCACTCAATAACTCAACTAATCCAGTATCTCACACATAGAAACGAAAAAAAAAACACTCACGGGCAAGTGATGGCGACGATGGAGGTGACGAGCTTGCGAGTGACTGAGTGAGTGTGCGAATCGTGAGCGAGAATCAGAGAAGAGAGAGGAGGCGAGGAGTTGCAGAGCTGACGGCTGAGCTGCTGAGGAGCGGAGAAGACGAATTGGCGAATAGGGGAACAGATGCGGGTTTAGCACTTTGCGTAGGTTTTCTGAAAACTAAGGGTGAACTCTCAAGTGCCTTTTTATATATACCAACCTAAAACGACATAGTTTTATGCGAAAACTTATATACCGGTTTGGTTCGAGTTAAACCGCGGATCTATTCACTTAAACCGAAACGGAACCAGTAGGAGGGTTTGAATTCTCAAACCGTATAGGATAAAAATCGTACCAAATCGTTTTCTCAATCAAATTTGGTTTGGTTTTGCTATTCGACCCAATTTTTTTCACCCTAGGGGGGTGTTTGGGAAATCAAAAAACCGGTTTTACCGGGTATAATGTCAGCCCATAATGCTTGAACCATGTTTGGTAACTTCCGTCTTACTTGCTATCTAGTTTTCTTTTGTCTTAATTTCAGCCCAAAATCAGTTCAAGGTTACTCCACCTCCCCTTGGTTTTCATAAAAACCAAATAAAAAATAAAGCAACATCAGAGAGAGAGAGAGAGGAAGACGAAGCAGCAGCAGCTTCAAGCACCGTCCACCATCCACAGTCCACCGTCCACCGGAAAAGACAACGCCACCGGCCACCAGAAAAAACAAAGGCAACCGGCGATGAAGATTCCTCTCCATGTCTTCTCACGGCGGTGAAGATTCATCTCCATGTCTTCCCTTCCCATGTAGGTAAAGATTCCTCTTCTCCTCCTCATGGCTGTCCTTCCGGCGAAGATGTTTACATTCCCGACGGTGACATTTTCCTGACAGAGACTCGGATCTCGAGCGGTGACATACCGCCACTGCCACTGCTACTGCTCCATACCGCCACTGCCGTGGCCACTGCTACTGCTCCATCTCTATATATACATGGATATATATAAATATATGTATTTTTGAGGTCTGATTCAAGGGTCCGATTAAGGTTTGTTTGGGAATTTTTGGGTTTTGATTTGCAAAAAGGACGAACAAGGACATGGAGTGGAGCTTATCAGTGCTGTGTTTCTGGTGATGTTTTGGGGAAAGGGGAGGTGGACGATGGAGGTGGCAGTGTTGGGGTCGGAGAGGGAATAGGAGATGAAGGGATGGTTGAATCCTTTGATTACAGATTTGAAATCAGAATAAATCTTTGACAAACAGGTTATAACTAAAAACTAGTTTTACATAAAATTGATTTTAGCTTGAACTAAACAACTAATGGGTTCTGGACTGGTCTGCTCCAAATTTTTGATTTGCCAAACAGGCCCTAGGGGTTTAATGCTCAGCGTATACAATCACACCAAGTTAGCGTCTGGTTTTGCTGCTCATCTTAGGAATAGCCACACCATGCGGCTCATTCACGGGATGGCGACACCTCACCAGACAAGGCCTTCCAACAGCTAGGGTTGCACCACGCTCAAAACGCAGAGGCCATTGTCGTTTTGAAGCTTCCCACTACGTTAACGACATCACTTTTGGTTTTTTTTTCTATAAACACAGTAAATCTAGAACCTAATGTTAACGGCAACCTCTAAAACATCATCTCTAATCTCCTTCTCATCTTCAATCTCCATCTTGCATCATCACAAAAACTTATAAAGAAAAAAAAAACACACAGTTCTGGCATGTTGTGCTCGATGTCTCTCTCCGCCTCCCTCTCCCTCTCTCTTGTATATATAATTTTTGGGTTTGATTTGTGCATGATTTTGGATTTGTTGGAGGATTTTGGGTGTTTGACTTATGTTTGAATATCTAGGTTTGTTTGGGGAATTTTGGGGTTATCGGATCGAGTAGCCATAGATCCGACGAAGAACATGGGGTTCATTTTTGTTTAGGTAAAAAAATTTGGGTGATGAAGATCTAGCTTTTGGTAAATCTTGAGGAGGTGGTGCAAGTTGGCAGAGTCGACGAGGCCATAGTGACCGGCAACGAAAACCTTGGTGAATTTGTTGGATGTGAATGAGCTCTAAGGCTCCTATAATCGAAAATGGGAATGAATTTTTCAAGAAAGGTGAAGAGGAAAAGAAATTGATGGATGTTTGACCCTTTCCAAAATTGGTTTTTTTTCCCCCTCCTTCTATTATCTCTCGGACTCCTTGTGAAGATTGCAATTTCAAGTTTTCGTTTATTTTCCTGCTGTTTCTCAGCAACCAAACAGAAATATGAGAGAGACTATAATGGTTAATTCCAGAGACGCCGTTAAGAGGTATTTGGGCATCCAAAATGACATTGAGTTGGTGCGTTTTTGGCTTAGGCGAATGTGAGCCGCTGGATTAGCTTCAGACCTGATCTGGCGCCATCCCGTTGAAGAAGCTGCAAAGTGCGACTATCCTGAGATGAGCAGTGAAACCGGGTGCACCAAGCTAGCAGTAATAGTAATAGTAATAAATACTTCTGGGAAGGCAATTAATTAAAAAGTCATTTAAAAAATGTGCATGAATATGGTCCTAATGTACAGTGTGAACCAAAAGGAAAAATATGAGTTTAAGTTTAAATCAACAATAATCAAATCGGAACATTTTTTTTCGTGATGGACGTGCATTTTCTATACTGGTCAAGAATTAAACTAAAATTAATTTTGTAGGAGAGATAGTACCACCGTCAAATTTGAGAGTGAGGTTAAACCATTCGAAGGGTGTTCTTGATGCTTGACGTATTGTTGGAGTTATATGCGCGATTAATCCCAATAGTAGGATAAGTTGTCAAGTATAGTACGTGGGAGTCCACTGGTGATTATCCACCGAGATTGGATATTCGATTAAGACTTTAAATTCTTATGGGTTGCTACCTAATGAAAGAAAAATCCAATGGTTGTTGATTTAAGAAATGTTTTGTGCGTAAAACATTGAAAATCTTTTGAATAAAAACAATGGAAATGAAGGGTTGGGATCTATGGATTCATCCCATCCACATTCTTAGTTATGATTTCTCACACTTAATACTCAACCTGCAGGTTATTTTGAAGAATGGTATGATTGAAAGATTTAGTAATAAAAACCATTATACTTTTGGTACTATGAGAGATTGAAAATAAATACTTTTGGGGATATTTTATGCAAACACTTGGAGTGCACTAAGTACTAAACACCACCTATGCCAAGAAATCATGTTTACAGATGATCAAAGTGGACCAAACCTTGTGGATCTGAAGATTTGAATACTTAGCATCAGTCTATGAGAATCTCAAGCATTTACATATGGTGAAAAATCATATACCTTGGATGTAGATTAGGAATCCACCATAAATCCCGACCTTGAGAGGTCTAGCTACCCATAAATGCATAAATAAGTAAATTAAGCATAAATAAAAATCAAGAAGATTGAAATAAAACTTGAAATCTTGAAATAAATTTACATAAACTAAATGATAACCAAATATGTCACAGTATAATGATAGATCGGGTTGAGAAGTATAATATATCATAAATCTAACTATAAATTCAGCTTAAACTAACCTAATCTACCCAAAGTAGGTGAGAGAATGGAGAAAAGGAGAAGAAGAGAGAGAAAACTATGTTACAGAATGAAGATATCCCCCAAACCCTAGCTGAAGTTTGCTTATGTAGTCCTTAGGATGATGAGACTCTTTTGCCCTTCAAAAGCTCACAAAATTAATACAAGAATACCCTTCCATGGCAGTTAGCAATACTGATAGTTGACTATCAATATTGATGTCCTTCTGCTAAACTGTTGTTGTTTCAGGCATTCACCTGGTGCTAATATTGTTGCTATATTGTAATGGCAGTACCGATAGTCGGGGTGTGACTATCGGTGTTGATGACCCTCTAGAGATGATTAATTATGGTAGTACCAATTCATAAATTTTACAACTTTCTTGTTTTCCTTTGGTCTCTTCAACTTCTTAAAACTTTGACATGCTTCTAACACTTGCAACACCCCTCTCCAAGCTAGGTTTTGAGTGCCAAAATCCTACAAGATGAGAAAAATACAACATAAGGAAACCAAACACAAAAAGACATAACTAACTACTTAACTATAATAAAAAAGAACTTTATAACTCAAGTAAAAGCACTATGATTGCATAGTAATCAATACTCACCCATGTTGTAAGAAAAAAACCAATCTATATATGCTAATAACTCTAGGTTTTGAGTTTGATAAAAAATTTAATAAATAATTATTAACAGGAACCAATGAAACAGTAGTAACAACATACTCGATCTAGGTGATGTATGGAAGATGCATATGTTGACCAACCATCCAAGTGAGTGAATCTTTATGATCAAGATGAATGCGAGCTATATATGCAGATTAGTTTATAAACATATGAAATAAAAAATAAAAGTAAGCAAGCATGTTTGGAACCCCCAAGAATTAAGAAAACTATAAGTAGGTTTAGAATGGGGGATTCACTCGAAAATAGCTTGTTTCCACAGGAAAGGTGGGGGATTGTTTCATGTATGGAAAGACAGTAAATTACAATCAAAAAGTTAAAATTGCATGAAATTTCTCAAGATTAATAAAATACTCTTAAAAAATCAATTATAAAACTTTTGAGAAATTAAGAAAGTTGGAATAGCATGTATTATTGAAATAAACTAGTTTTATGGATGAAAATGGTTTTGTTTGGCTTATATATATATATATATATAGAAAACCAAATTTAGTTAATCATAAAAATTAGTAAACATGCAGATGGATACTAATAAAAATTTTACGACCAATAGAAAGTTTCACTACAAGAAAAAATGCCTACGAGAACAGGCCCCTTATCCACAAAGAGAACAGCTTAAAAAATTTTGTTCTTAAAAGTACATAGGGTTACTTTTTTAATGCTAAAGAGAACAGCTCTCCTTTAAAATGTCCTCTTTTGGTTAATTATAAGAACTGCTTCTTGAAGCTGTTCTCTTTTGGTTAATTATAAGAACAGCTACCTCAATATGTTCTCTTTTAGGTGTTCTCTTTTGGTTAATTTTAAGAACAGCTAATTAAAGCTGTTCTCTTTGGTTAATTTTAAGAACATCTACTTGAAGCTGTTCTCTTTTGGTTAATTTTAAGAACATCTACCTCAAGTTGTTCTCTTTTGGTTAATTTTAAGAACATCTACCTCAAGCTGTTCTCAAAGCCCTGAACCTATCTAATGTTTAAAAATTTGAAATTATTGCATTAAAAATAAATGAAAAAGTATATTTTTCACGGTTTGAACCCTGAAGCTAATGCTATTTTTAATTATTGCATTATAACACTAATTCAATCTCTTATAATGGTTTAATATTCAAAAAAAAATATATTTAATTTAAAGTATCTAGCTAGCTTACTCTAATTCATACATGTTATTGTTACTCTAATTAACTAAAAGACTTTTATATTATAGTACGTTAATTATTTTAAACTTTAAAATTATTATATATTTGTAAGGATTATATAATTATAACTTCTAAAAGGACAAGATCGATTCGGCCAACCGTTTTCTCATATTTGGCCTTTTGTAATTGGCCAATCCGATATGAATTCCAATCCCTCAAAATTAATTTGATCCGTTAATCTGAACCTCTAATATATAATCTGATACTATTAATTTGATCGGTCAACCAATATTTTAAATTGCATTAAATTATATTCCATTTTGAACTGATTATTATTAATTATATGCTTTAAATTATTAATTATTTTTCAACTTTGTAAGTGGGGAGCGCATGTTGGTACTGCTGGATGGATCGAGCGCTGATATCATGATTTGCCTAATTTTATAAATAAAATTTCACTCGTCCTTCCTTTGTCTTCAATCCCGATTTCTTTGTCCTCCCTAGTGTATCTATCTGATAAATTTGGAACAGTTATTTCGAGAAACTGACAATCGTTAGATTTAATGTTAATCCACATGCATATACTTATAATGATTAAAAAAATAACATTTATCCAATATATGGTTGTTTTTTTCAATTTTTAAAAAAAAAAAAGAGAGTAAATTTACAATAATGAAAAATCAATGACAAACCGTCATAGTTTATTTAATTTATAAAAAACCGACCGTTGGATCAATGTGATTTTTTGCATTCATGATACATATAAGTGGAGCATCAAATCCAACGGGCAGTGTCTCAAAATAGCTGTTCCAAAGTTGGTCAGATGCACTAGGGAGGATTTAACTCATTTGTTTTTAAATTTGAATAACCTAACTAGCGGTTACTTAAGGTTCTTACCCATTCTTTGTAAAAACTCTAGTATGGAAAAAGTATTTGAGAATCCGACCGTTGGATTAGATAGTCCACGTATACATATCAAATGTCACTATGAAAAATTATGGTGATCCAACGGTCGGTTCTTGAAAAATATCACTATAAAAAATTATTAATTTTTTATTATTCAAAATGTTACCAAGTATTCATAATTGGTTTTCTCTGAATTTGACCGTTGGATCACTGTGATTTTTTATGGGTATAAAATTTATAAGAAGTGAATCAAATCTAACGGTTAAATTATTTGTAAAATTAATTTTTTTAATAAAATTAATTTTTTTTAATAAAATTAAAAGTTATTAAATTTTTTATAAAAATTAATTTTCATGCTCCATCTTTTTTCACACTACATAACCCCTCTAATAATGACCATTAGATCAGATAGCAGCTGGTGATCCAACGGATGGGGGAAAAAAAAAAAACACGCGGGAATTGCTATACACATGACCCGTTTGGGATACCAATAGGCAATAGTATATCACCTTTGGCTTGCAAACCCATTCAAAACTCAAAAGTTATGGTTTAGAGAGAGGAGTGGAAACCCCACGCTCAAGAAGGTTGAGATCGTGCCGTCCATCGCAACCGCTGCATCGTCGCCGGAGAAAGAAGCTATATCGCCGGTATATTCCTTGTTCCTTTGTTTTATTTTTTCATATTTTTCCCAAAAAAAATAAGGTTAAATCAGTGTCTCTAACCATGAACCTACCTCAAACCTGTAGGAGTTTCTTCGCCGTAGCCGGAGAAGCCATTGAAGCTTGCTTGGTCAATATCTAACCCTTGAGGTACGAATCTAGGGTTTTTTTTTATCTCAAATGTGGGGTTTTTTCATGTTTTTATTTGATGATGCAATATCCTGGAACTTACCTTACCAATCACTTGGGTAAATCATGCTTTTATGTTTTGGGAAGGCTGTTAGTGTGGCAAGTATTGAGCTTAGGAAGAAAAAGACTGGAAAAATTATTGTGAAAGGAGAAACGAATATTAAAATTGTAAAAAAGGGCTTATACGAAGTGTGGGGTGTGTGTTTGTGTTTTGTATTTGCCTTTTATAACTTATTTGGAAGTAGCTATGAGTGGAGTTTATTCCCATCATAGAGTTCCTATTGTATTAGATTTCATCTAAGCTTGGATTAGATTTCTCCCTCTCTTTTTCAGTTTCCTCTGTTCTCCCCTGTTTCTCATCTTCATCTTTAGTTGGGGAATTTTGGTATGGTAGAATGAATTCTTAAAGGATAATTTGCATCTTTCTTGATGTCTTTTCTATTATGTCTGCATGCATTTGTTATTGGTTTAGAGGGTATTCTGCTATTGATAGCATATATATATATATATATATATATATATATATATATATATATATATCTTCAACTATTTAAACTCAAGATGTAGATACAAATGTCATGTGCCTGCTTTGTAGACTGCTGAATATGTTATAGTTGGTGTAATATGAATTATAGATTGTGTAATATAAGTATCTTGATGTAATTTGTGTTATAAATTTCCTCCTCTAATATTCTTGAGATCTATATTTAGGATATCCTCTCAATTAAAGTGCACACAAATGTTTTGGGATGAAAATTTATATGAGTAATAGGAGATGAAGGTAATATATGTAAGAAATCCTCATTTATTTTCATAGATGGCTCTTGAAGACTCTATGTTTAGGATACAATGCCCATGTTTATTCCTTGAAACAATGATTGCAAAATTGGTCATTTTGGTGAATCAAATCATTAGGCAAATATAATATGACGTATTAAATGCAATTGTGTGAAAGTAAGGCAGGTTGGTAGAGATAGGGTATAGATTTCCCATTTGCAGTTTGCTGCAGATGTCAACACTGTTTCCCTTGAGGCCTTATATTCATCCTTGCCCTCTTCTATACTTGGTCTTGAGATCAACTTAGAGATTAGTTGCCTATGGGCTAGCACAGGTACCAGGAAGGGTGGTGTTTGGGAAATGGGTTTTAAGTCTCAGTTTCATGACTTCGTACTCGCATTCCTGTAAACATTCTGATAATTATATAATCTGATATTCTTATATCTTCAAAAAAAAAAAAAATAAATAAATAAAAGAGTTATGTGGCAGTCATCAATTTATTAAAGAGTTATGTAGCCACCGAGAATGATAAACTTTGGAGTTCTTCATATGTTTTTATTGAGTCAAATGGACTCATTTGCTGTTGGATCCACATGTGAGAAGCACTTGATGATTTGTATCCTGCAGGGCCTGCAAGTGTAGAGTGATCCTCTAACTTGTACAAGTTTTCCATTGAAAATGGCTCTACCCATGAATTTTGAAGTTCTCCAAATGTTTCTAGTGAACAAATATTATGCCCCACAGTGTCAATTTCATTAATTGCAAAAGTAGGATCAGTGCTTGATATTGAAGGGAAATTACCAGTAGACAATTGTGTTGACACTGGGATGGAACTTTATTAGAATGTAACTTTTAATTACTAGCAAGTTTAATTCTTACCAGCAGGTTTTGGCATCTCACGCCAATTCCAAATGCCATATCTTCTGATGTAAGCTATCAACTTCTCATCTTCTTCACGACTCCATTCACCTTTCTTTAAACCCATCCTGTCATAGAATGGAGCTCTCACCATCACTACCAGATTTACTATCGCAGGATGAGGTAGCTCGTAAGGTTCAAGAAGGGACATTGGAAGTGAATGGGAGCAATGATGTGTTGACACAAGCGTTGGGCACGTCTGAACATTGTGGATGTGTACGAGGTCTTGGGAAGGGTGTCAATCCCAGTGTATATTTTAAGGCACCAAGACGTACCTCTGCTCATACAGATGATAGATTTCTTGAAATGCAGCAGTGTATGAGGATACTTGCAACAGAACTTCAAAGAATCGGAGGTAATGTTCCAGAATTTGTCACAGCACATCTGAATCTATCTGAGATAATCTCATCAAATAGTGACAAATACACTTCACCAACACCTGATTTGAGATCACTGGAAACTGAGTGTCTGTCACGTGGGCCATCGTCACCGATGGTGGAGGTGGAGAGGAGATCGCCAGACCAACAATTGCAGAATGTAAGTAATATGTTTTTTTTTTTTTTTTTAATAGTGATATATGATATATTTTTTATGCTAAATATAACATTCAAAACATTCATCTACATGAACTTAGGATGAAAATTCTTGTCTACTTGCTTTGGGGTCTATTGATTGTATTGTTGCGAGGGGGAGAATGCATGATGGACAAATACTGCATGGTGTTTTAATGGGTGAGGGCAATGCACGTGTCTCTGTTGTTGGATTGGAAAAGCCGGGATATAGCAGTCTACATCTCCCATTCCCTACTCAAGATGCTACCACTCTCGGAGCAGCTCTTGGATCATTCGTGTCATGGCCAAAGATGCATATCATTATGAATACTACGTTGGTATGAGTAAACCCACCCTCAAATTAAATTCGAAGTAGTTAAATTACATGGGATATATATATACACATTTATACATTTATATATTTTTGTTTTCAAGGTACATTCTCCACACAAAAAAAGAGCACAAGAGAAAAAGCTTGCCATTACAGCATTTCAAGCATTCGTTCACAATGCAACAAAAGATTTCAAAAACAAAGCACTTACGATAGGAATACATGGAGGCGTATTTCGTAACATCGATCCCTCTTATATCCCCTTGACAGAGACTCATGTTGTTTTATCAGATTTAATGGACATAATTGAATTTAAGAAGATAGAGAACTCGATGCTGAGGGTGTACATGGGGTGAGTCCTATAACATTTTACTTCAATATCTAATTGCAAAAATTTGTTTGTGTACTTATTTATTTTGCTTTTATTTAGTGCCCTTTATATGAATTTAATGGAGCGTGGATTAGAAGATAGGTTTGCATTTGCTCCCCCATCCGGTGTAGCTGGATATCCTTCTGAAGTCAATTCGATGAATTTATATGATTGTTTGGTGACATCGAAACCATATATGAACTTTTTTTATCCATTTAACATTGGGTTAGTACTTGCAATTTTAATTTATAGCTTGTTATGTATTTTGAAGTTTTAAGAATGACTTGTCTCTTAGAATGGATCTTCATTTGCTTTTACAGGTTACATTGGATCTTATGTGTTATTGACCCATGGAAGAGGCATGCATTTTATTTTGATCCCCTAGGCAACAGAATGGTCAGCTCAATTAAAGAAGTTCTTGAAAAGTGAGAATAAACGAAAATGTAGTGTAATTTCCTCTTTGAAAGTAATAAAGTAAAATAATTATATTAACTATTCTATGTTGATGTTTTTTATTTGCAGTGCATTCAAGCAATTAAATTATAATCACAAGTTCAGGTCCACAATAGCATTGCCAACATTTAAAGAAGTTATGGTAAGTAACATGATAAGTAAGAGATAGATATAAATCAAGTTTATACATGACATTCAAGTATCTTATATTAATTTTGAAATTTTGGTGTGTATGTAGTGTCCAAAACAACCAGGCAACAAGGAATGTGGATATTATGTGCTTAGATACATGAAGGACATTGTTGAGTCAAGAAGTGTTAATGATTGTCATAAGGTAATGTAGCGTGTATAGTTCAAGTAAGATAGTAATAATTTGCATTATTCCTTGTCTAATTCAATGCATTTTTTCTTTGTACTTATGCAGTTCGATAGCATTGAAAGTTATACAATTGAGGAGATTGATGATGTCCGAGTCGAAATAATGAATTATATCTCCAAGCACATGAAATCCAAATGAAACCCACTTTGAATTTGGTTGGCTGAAAATCACTTGTCATATATTGTGTCTGAACGTAGTTTTTGGGGGTTGGAGGTGGACGGAGACCCACTTGGGTTTGATTATTGGATTTTGATTTTTGTTAATGAGTTTGACATATATTAGAAGTGTTATATACTCATATGTACACAGGTTAAATATTTGGAAATATTGCAATTATAGATGAAACTCTGCCGGATTTTTGTCTTAATATGCATACTTTTTTTCAATAGTAGTTATGGTTTAGATTGATTTCACCATTGCATGTTATAAAATATATTTCTTTTAGGATGTATATGAATATGAAGGTGGTTTATGTTGGAGACCATATTAGGATGACACAACTTTAAAGATTCGGTGCGACCCTGGTGGCTTTATGACTATGATACCCTGGTATATAACTCACTCACATATTCTTTTGGAACTCATTATAATGTTAATAGTATATTTTTGTATATATTTCATTATGAGATTCTTTTTGAACATTGCAGTATTGTTTTTAGATTGCTTGAGTATTATTTGGGATGGGAGATAGGAGAACACAACTTTAGAGATTCGGTGCGTCCCTGGTGGCTACATGTTTATGCTACTACGGTATGTAACTTACTCGTGTATTACCTAGAATTAGTATACTAGTATATTGTTTTTGTACATAATTCATCGTTGTTTATTATGTCTTAATAGGCAAAATTATTTGCTTTTGGGGTACAACTATGCAACTTCGGTGCGACCCTGGTGGCTGCATCTCTACGCCATTGAGGTAATAAGTTTGATTTATCTAATACTTGGAAACATACGTGTTATTTTTTTAATTTCCTAGCTTATTTCTATCTTACCAAAACATGTTAATTATTGCAGATATTCATGAATTGGTGGTTTCTATGTGGGTTGTACAAATACATGCACATTCACATTCAATGCAACCCAAGTGGATTCAATTTCTTTTGCTACCACGGTATATAATATTTAATTTCCCTATATATTTCTTCAAATTGTGTAAAAGCTTAACTAAAGTAAATATGTTGGTTCATGTTAGGTTGAGACTGTTATAATTTATATAGTTTTTGGGGGTTGGATAGAGACTTAGTTGGATTTGAATATTTTTCTTTCTTTACATAGAATCTTGAACTATTGATTAATTAATAAGAAAACATTAGATTCAAAGTGTTATAAAGTATTATATATGTACACAACTTAAAGTTTAGGAAATATTGCAATAATACGCAAAACTCTCCAAGATTTTTGTCTCAAATTATAAAGTAGTGAATATATATTTCTACACTAAGTACACGGAATATATTGTTAGACTGTATATATATAGTTCAGTTTTTAAGCTCATTTGATATATGAATTATCATAGCTATATGACTATCATTTTAAATTAATTTCTTATATATATATATATATTTGCAGGTTGAATATGTAAAGGATGGGACAACTAGCTAGGGAGGCAGAAAGCTAGCAACGATGTCGGTCCATTTGATTAGGTAGTCTCAAATATTTATATATGTAAACTTATTTAAGTTAATTGTGACAATTGTACCGTTTAACGTTATACAAGAAAAAATTATTTCATGGGATTGAATGTAATGTTTAAATACTTTGATGCAAATGTATTGATTTGGGTCCAGCATATTTGATTTAAGTTTTAATGTGTAATTACTAGCTTGTCATAAAATTTTGCAAAAAAAATTAATTAATTATTTTTTTTTAATACAAAATAACAAAGAGAACGGTTAATAACCGTTTTCTAATTTGTTTTTTTTTTTTATTTTTCGGACTAACAAAGAGAACAGCTATAAGCCGTTCTGTTTTTAAGGTCAAAGAGAACAGCTACTAGCTGTTCTCTTTGCTTGACGAACGAGAACAGCTATTAGCTGTTCTCTTTGTTTGACGAACGAGAACATCTGCTAGCTGTTCTCTTTACTTCGAAACGAGAACAGCTGCTAGCTGTTCTCTTTACTTCGAAACGAGAACATCTGCTAGCTGTTCTCTTTGACCCCCCTCTATTAGAACACGCATGGAGAGAACATTTTCTAGAGCTGTTCTCTTTGCTAATAGAGAACAGTTATTAGCTGTTCTCGTAGGCATTTTTCCTTGTAGTGTTTATATATACATTTATTTATCTCTAAAGCATTCCTAGCTAGGAACCATACCATTTTTAGCCCATTTTGACCCATTTTCTTTCAAATTTTGATTTGGGAAAGTCATTTGATTGAGCTAGATTGAAGATGATTTGATGTATGAATGAGAAATAGAAAGAGGTTTGTGCATATAAGATGAGAGTTGAATGATTGTGAATAGGAAAGTTCACATAAAATGATGAATTTTTGAATGAAAACCATGAGATATGAAAATAGATGATGAAAGTAATATGTGAGCAAGGTTTGTAGCCATGGAATGGTTATAAATACAAATAAAAAGATGAGATTGTAAAGCCCGTGAAGGAATTGTGGAGATAAGATAGCCCATTGAGAGTTTGTGAATGAAAGAGGCCCATTTTGGAGGCCCAAATCAATAAGGTTGTGTGGATTACATGAGATGTTAACAAATAAGCATGAAATGTGTATGAGGATGATGTTAAGTGATATTGATGATATTGTGGAATGCATATGTTGATGATAACTTGAAGTTATCAAAAGAATATTGGCAAATAAGATGATGATTGAAAATGTGTGTGAGATTTCCTCTTAAGATAAGATGATGATTGAAAATGTGTGTTGAGATTTCCTCTTAAGATAAGATGATGATTGGAAATGTGTGTGAGATTTCCTCTTAAGATAAGATGATGATTGGAAATGTGCGATATTTTCTCTTAAGATAAGATGATGATTGGAAATGTGAGTTGAGATTTCCTCTTAAGATAAGATGATGATTGAAAATGTGTGTGAGATTTCATCTTAAGATAATATGATGATTGGAAATGTGTATGAGATTTCCGCTTAAGATAAGATGAGGATTCGGGGGCTAGGTTATGAAGTGGGAAGGTTCCAAGGAACTCATTGTAGGCACCCACCTCACCCTAATTAAAGGTCTCCTAATTAGTTTTGGGCTTTATCAAAATCTTATCATGAATTATTTATCTAATCAACCACAAAATATGATATATAATACTAGATAATAGATAATAATCCTAAAAGAAGAATCAAAATCCTAAAGATCTTAGGAGACACAGAGTCATCCTAAGATTGGACTTGCGCCCTATTGACTGCCTACGTACCTTACCAATTTCTTGATAAGAATTAAAGTCCACGTAGTTCGATTACTTAGGACTCTCATATTGTAATGAACCACATAATTGAAAGAATTTTATCTTATCTAAGACTCTAACTTCGAGAGTTTGAATTTGATTAAAACACTTTTTCATGAAGGATGGAATTTCATTCCACTTTGAATTCTTTCAAAATCACTTTTTAGAATCCTTCTCAAAGTATATTCCTAAGTAAAATAGAACTCTATTCCTATTGTAATTCTTACAACAAATAAGAGTCCTAAGTGGGGTCAAGTAACCCCCTAATCCTAGAGTTTTTAACTAGTCATAGGTTAGTCTAAATACCTAAAATGCTAAAATCATACATGCTGGAATTTCTGGAAAATACATAAAAAATGTAATAAAGAATATAAACAATGCATGAAAAATGTCCTAAATGCAATCTAAGTTATCTATGTGAACCTAGGCATGTTTCTAGGTTAATTTTGACCCTAAAAGACGATTTTTAATTCACTTTAAGGTTACTTTAAACCTTGGACAGATTTAAATGTAATCAAAAAGTGGATTTAAAACCCATAAAAATAATGAATAAAAAAGGTGGAAATATCCTAATACGCAACCTAATATGATATACCAAAATAATTATGCATCATGCTTAAAAACACCAATTTTAACATAAGGGAAGGGACTTTCGTTCCCTCGACCACAATTCATATGATATTTCAAGCATTAAACATAAAAATAAATGATATAATCAAACCTAAACATGTTCTTATTATCCTATACTAATTTAGCATACTCAAAACAAACAAACTAGACTTGATTTCATAAAACTCATAAATGCCGAAAATTATATGCTAACCTATATGCAACTAACCTTTACTCCTAACCTTTGAATACCCAACTTAGGTATCCATCCCTAGCATGGTATGGCCATAGAAGAAGAATGAAGAAGAAGAAGAAGAAGAAGAAATATGCAAACTCTTATATAATAAACACAATGAATAATTGTACTAACCTTTTTGCCTTCTTTTCCTTCGCTCCTAGCTTCTTCTTCAAACTCAAAGGACTTCAAAAAATGTCGCTAAGATTGCTATGGGGGGGCTAGTGCAAAGCTCCAAGCCTCTACTCTCCAAAGCTCTCTAAATGCCTTATGTCTTGTGTTGAAACTGATTTCAGGGCTCTCTATTTATAGAGAGACTTGAATTTGATCAATGACTCAGTTTGAATCTCTTAGGAATGATCCAAGGGCTCTAAACAGCCTTCCAAGGTCTTCCAATTCATCTCAAAGTCCCCAAAGCTGAGCTAGACACATGGCAACATTTGGAAGAGTCCTAGATGGAAAAAAACACTGAATTTTAGTATTTTCTGGGCAAGGGCTAGGGTGACCATCCCTCTAGGGACGGTTGGCCGTCCATATGTGGACAGTCATCGAGCTTTTGAGCCCAATTTCCCCTATGTGGGTGATTGTATCACAATCATACTCTCAAATGATGGTATTACTGTGTTCTCTTATATAAATAATTGTATAATAAATATCGTTTTGCATAAGATCTGTACAAATGGGTTAAATTCTCTGTTTCAAGAAATCTGTGCAGATTGTATAAATAGAAGTCGTCGCCTATGAAGCCTTGATGATCATCTCGAATTAATGAGCATTCAGAAAAGATCCACAGCAGCCTATTGAAGTACGAAAGATCATACGAAGAATCTCTGCAAATTACAAGGCAAAGTGCCACATGTCTATCGATAGCCAGGATTTCGCTATCGATAGAGGTACTATCGATAGTGCCCCTTCGCTATCGATAGACCTTAGGCGGCTGCAGGCTCCCTTGATATTTTGAGATATTTTCGAGGGCATTATCGTCTTTTACATTTTCCTTCTATATATACACGTGTAAAGGCGACTTAAAAAGGGTTCAAGACTTTTGCTCTGAATCATTACTCTGTTATTTTTAATAGACTTCATGTTACAGTTTAATTCTGCGTTTTATTCGGTTATTTACTTTTTCAGCAATTTCTACTTTTCTGCAATTTTTCCTTTGATGCCTGGCTCAATTCTCACTTGAGGATTGTTCTTTACTTTTACAGTCTTTACTTTCAGTACTTTAATTTCTGCAATTTTCCCTTTTTATGCATGGCTCAATTCTCACTTGAGAATTGTTCTTTACTTTTACTGTTCTTTTCTTTATTTACTTAAGTCCTTTTCTTTATTTATTTATGCCATTTTCTTTATTTATTTTAGTCACATTTTCTTTATTTATTTCAGCCCTTTTCTTTATTTATTTCTGCCATTTTCTTTATTTATTTCAGTCATTTACTTACTGCTTTTATTTTACTTTTTCCATCCCGTGAGCCCTTAGAGCTTGTCATGGATAAAGGATACTCTCCTCCATTGATGTGTAGCTAATACTCCAAGCTTGGGTGAGGATGAAGTTGGATTCTTTATGCGATTCTATTTTATAAACATCCCTTTATTTGTATTATGTGATTGTATAGTTGTGAAGGTTTTACCACATACTATCGCTAAATATAATATCATATAATTGTACATCTGTGATTGCAATTATATAATTATGCAATGGTACTTATTGGTATGAATACAAACCAGCATGCTTTATCCCCATTTAAGGTGGATAGCGATATTCCATTCTTTTCAAGGATAAACCTGCCGGTCCTGTAGTCATAATCTTTTTGGGACTTCCTTCTTGTAGTTGGAAGAACCACCATACATAATTACTATATTGAGGATTTTATAATATAAATTGTATAATTGATATTCAATGGGCTTCTCACCCAAGTTCCGCTCATTCCACCAAAGTAATCGCGTTTTTAATCAGCTTTATTAAAATACTGCATTTTCGCTTCGACCCAATCGGAGCACTTTTCACCAACAAGTTAATTTGACATTATTCTTTCAACTTAATTAATTCTAATAGTCTTTTATTATAAACCTGCATTTTCCCAGTGGTTCGACACTCGTGCTCACCAGTCGCAATTGAATTGAGATTAGCAAACACGCGGTTTATAAATTAATTAATCTTGATCACTAACAAGGAATAATCTCCCTTGTTCTCTGAGTCGATCAAATTTTGGTTCCGTTGCCGGGGAAATTACGGTTTATTTAAAAAGAATATTTGGATTTAATTTAAGTCGTAAATATTAATACTGTAATAGTACTTAAGATATATTCTTTATACTGTTTATATACATATATATTATTATTATTATTTATTATTCATTTTTCTTCTTCCTCTAACTACAGGTTGCTGAAATCAGGAATTGGGAGCTTCACTCCCGCGCGCTTAAAATAACAATTAAAAGCTAAAGATTAACTGCACACTTCTTACTTATTAATTCCTTGATTATCTGTGGAGACCTCATTTTATGTGGGGTAGAAGGTCGTTGTCATTAAACGTAATTCCTATAGACTCTGAATTAGAAAGAACTCTGAGAGCTGCTAAAGCTTCTCAAAGTCAGTCCAGTGAGTCCGTACCTTTGCATCATTTAGATATGGCTGAATCATCTGCACACACTGTCATGTTACCTGCAGCTAATATTCAAGCCCCACAAGGTCTTAAAACTCTTAGGGATCACTTCATGCCCAATAGTTTTAATCCACCCTCCTGTATCCAAATTCCGCACATCGAGAATCTCATCTATGAGATTAAGCATGCTACCATTCAGATGCTTCCTACGTTTTATGGGTTAGATAGAGAGAACCCATACGATCATTTGCAGGAATTCTTAGGGATCTGTTCGACCATTAGAATTCAGGGTTTCCATCCAGAATCCCTGAAATTGTTTCTATTCCCGTTTTCCTTAAAAGATAAGGCCAAACACTGGCTTTGTACTCTCCAAACCCCTGTCCCTATCACTACTTGGGAACAGCTTCAGAAATTGTTCCTGTCTAGATTTTACTCTGTTGGTAAAACTCACCAGATGCGACGAGGTATAACAAACTTCGTCCAACATGAATAAGAATCTTTTCATGAAGCCTGGGAGAGAATGAAAGAACTTCTTAGATTATGCCCCCACCATGATGTACCTAAGTGGCAAATCATAGAGTCTTTCGTGAGAGGTTTAACTGAGGGTGACACGCAGACTGTGAAATCTGCATGTGGGGGAGCTATTTTGAGTAAAGGTGAGGATGAGATGTGGGCATTATTTGAAGCATTGAGTGAGGATTCTTTCCACATGGCCTCGATGTCTTTAGGTAACCGTGATGATGCGTTAGTGAAGAAAACACCTCCCAAAAAGGGCGGTATTTATGATGTGGATTCTCAAGTTTTGGCAAACAAACAAGTTGAGGCTATGTCTCAGAAACTTGACCAATTAATAGCGGCACAAGGGCAGCCTTCAAAAGCCCATGTGAAACCTGTCAACTTGGTGTGCAATATTTGCACTGACCCAGCTCACGAGACTTCATATTGTCATATGGCAGAACAGTACCCAGAGTTTGTCCAAGAGCAGGTTAATGCTGCTCAAGGATATGCACCACCTAGGAATGACCCTTATTCCAATACTTACAATCCTGGGTAGAAGACTCACCCAAATTTCCAGTGATCTCGTCAGCCTAAAGGATCCATTCCTAGTCAGCCTGCGAGACCCACATATAGCAGTAATCCTGCTGTTGTTCAACCCTATAGACCACCACTGATGCAACCTCAGTACCCAAGTTATGGTGCTCCTCAAGCACCTTCACCCCAATATCAGAGTCAAGCTGTGACTCAACCACCACCACAACCTCAAAGAATGCCTGGTTTTGAGGAACAAGTCCTAGCTACCCTGAAAAGTCTAGAGGCTTCAACACAACTCACTCATTCCCATTCCCAATCTATTTCCAAGTTAGAAACCCAAATGGGTCAACTAGCGGCTTCATTTAGTCGCAGAGAGGAGGGGAAATTTCCGAGTCAGGCTGTTGCCAATCCTAAGGGAGCTTTTGTAGCTGAGAGTTCTAATTCTCAGAACCCACAATGTAATGAGGATGTTAAGGCTGTTACAGTCTTGAGAAGTGGGAAAGTGGTAGACAATAGAGTTGGGGAGAAAGAGAGAGAAAAAAATAAAGAGCCTGCAATAGAGATAGAGTCTGAAGCTTCGAGGGATAACTTTCCCGCAGCATTAGACGATCCGTTGGCATCTTATGTGCCAAAAGTCCCATTCCCATCTGCGCTGATTGCGCCTGAGAGGAGAGCGAGGAAAGGGGCTAGCATGTCAGATATGTTAGAAGTGTTTAAAAGTGTTCATATCAATCTACCTCTATTAGATGCCATTAAACAGATTCCTTCATATGCTAAATTTTTTAAGGAAATGTGCACACAGCAACGCAAGGAGCGCGTTCATCTGTCTAAAACCATAACTCCTGTTGACATAGCAAGTGCTGTGTGTCAATTCCAAGCTCCGATAAAAAGAAAAGATCCTGGAACGCCAACTATACCTTGCTTCTTAGGAATTCATTTCATTGATAGAGCGTTAGTTGATTTTGGCGCGAGTGTGAATATTCTTCCATATTCAGTTTACGCCAAAATGAAGCTTGGGACACTCCAAACCACACCTACGATCCTCCAAATTGCAGATAGGTCCACTAAGGTACCTAGAGGGATACTGCAGGATGTTTTGGTAAAGATAGATTCGTTTGTCTTTCCTGCAGATTTTATCGTCTTAGATATGGAGCCCGTTGATATTACTAGGCCTCAAATCCCTGTTATAATAGGACGACCTCTTTTGGCAACTGCTAATGCAGTCCTTCACTGTAGGACTGGCATAATGAAGGTGTCTTTTGGAAACATAAAAACAAGGCTGCAGGTTTATAGTGCAGCTAATCAACCTCATAACTTTGAGGATTGTTCTTTTGTAGATATCATTGATAAAGTGATAGAGGAAGCTACACCTTATCTTCTGTCCAAGGACCCGTTAGAAACATGTCTTAATTACTTTGGGTTCGAGGACCATGACCTGGAGCATTCATTCATGGAGGTGAATCTTGTCTTAGATTCTACCTCCTCTGTAGAAAAATTGCCTTGGAGACCTAGGGTTGAGCCACTTCCGTCTATTGCCAGTGTCCCTTCCCCTACGTCTTTTGAGTCTCCGCCGCAACTTGAGTTAAAGCTTCTGCCGGCTAATCTCAAGTATGCCTTTTTGGGTAGTAGTGACACCTTGCCTGTCATAATATCTTCTTCATTGAATCTAGAACAGGAAGGTAAGCTGTTATCTGTTTTGAAAGAGCACAGATTAGCCATAGGATGGTCGGTCGCAGATTTAAAGGGTATAGACCCGTCAATCTGCCAGCACCGTATCCATTTTGAGGAAGGTGCAAATCCTTCAAGAGATGCCCAACGTAAGTTAAACCCGAATATGAAAGAGGTAGTTAAAAAGGAAGTTTTAAAGTTGTTGGATGCGGGTATCATTTACCCAATTTCTGATAGTGAGTGGGTTTCCCCTACTCAATTGGTTCCTAAGAAGTCTGGGATTACAGTGATAGCATATGAGGAGGGTATTCTAGTCCCTACAAGAGCTACCACTGGTTGGAGAGTCTGTATAGACTATAGAAAGTTAAATTCCAAGACTAGGAAAGACCACTTCCCTCTGCCTTACATTGACCAAATTTTAGAGAGGTTATCTAGGCAGAGTTTTTATTGCTTCTTAGATGGATATTCAGGGTATAACCAAATAGCGGTTTACCCCGAGGATCAGGAGAAAACTACATTTACCTGTCCATTCGGGACATTTGCATTTAGGCGTATGTCTTTTGGCCTATGTAATGCCCCGAGCACGTTCCAAAGATGTATGACTTCTATCTTTTCTGACATGATAGGAGAATATTTGGAAGTGTTTATGGATGATTTTTTTGTTTTCGGTCACTCTTTTGATGAATGCTTGTCTAATCTCTCAAAGGTGCTTAAGAGATGTTGTGAGACTAATATTGTTCTTAGTTGGGAGAAGAGCCATTTTATGGTTCGTGAGGGCATCGTGCTTGGGCATATAGTATCTAGTAGGGGGATAGAGGTTGACAAGGCTAAGGTTGACTTAATTGCAAAATTACCTCCTCCCACTACTGTTAGGCAAATCCGGTCCTTCCTTGGACATGCAGGGTTTTACAGGCGTTTTATTAAAGACTTTAGCAAAATAGCAAAACCAATGTGTAATCTGCTTGCTAAAGATGTAGAGTTTGATTTTGATAAAGCCTGTTTAGAGTCCTTTAATAAGTTGCGTTTAATGTTGACCTCGGCACCTATCATGTGAGCTCCCGATTGGTCACTTCCTTTCGAGCTAATGTGTGATGCCTCCGATTATGCTGTAGGGGCAGTGTTGGGTCAGAGGGTAGATAAGGCCCCATATGTTATATACTATGCAAGCAAAACCTTGAATGAAGCTCAGTTGAATTACACTACGACTGAGAAAGAAATGCTTGCAGTAGTTTTTACGCTTGATAAATTCCGATCCTATCTATGGGGATCGAAGACCATTGTGTACTCAGATCATGCTGCCTTGCGGTGCCTGCTCTCTAAAAAAGAGACGAAGCCTAAACTGATTAGGTGGATTCTCTTATTACAAGAATTTGACTTTGAGATCAGGGATAAAAAGGGATCTGAGAATGTCGTTGCTGACCACCTCTCTAGGATAGTAGTAGAAGAAGAGAGTGACCCCACGCCTATTAGGGATTCTTTCCCTGATGAGAAGCTTTTTGCCGTCACTCATTCTCCTTTACCTTGGTATGTTCATATAGTGAATTATCATGCCACAGGCCTTGTACCATCTCTTTGGTCGAAACAGGAAAATGATCGGTTCTTTTCTCAGATAAAATTTTATTATTGGGAAGATCCTCTCCTGTTTAAGTACTGTGCTGACCAGGTTATACGTAGGTGTATTCCGGAAGGTGAGATGCAAGACGTTTTGAAGTTCTGCCACACTTTAGCTTGTGGAGGACACTTTAGCGGGAAAAAGACTGCCGCTAAAGTCTTACAGTGTGGGTTCTACTGGCCCACTTTATTCAAAGATGCATTGGACTTCTGTAAGTCCTGCCAGAATTGCCAGAGAATGGGTTCTATGTCTAGAAGGGATATGATGCCTCTTAACCCTATTTTAATCGTCGAAATTTTTGATGTTTGGGGCATCGACTTCATGGGACCTTTTCCTATTTCGCATGGGTTCGAATACATCCTAGTGGCTGTAGATTACGTGTCTAAATGGGTGGAAGCAGTAGCCACTAGGACCAATGACCACAAGGTGGTGTTGAAATTCCTTCAAGAGAACATTTTCTTTAGGTTTGGGTTTTCAAGGGCCATCATCAGTGATGGAGGGTCACATTTTAATAATAGACCCTTTGCAACGCTCGTAGCTAAATATTCTATCACTCACAAGGTTGCAACCCCATATCATCCTCAGACTAGCGGGCAAGTGGAGGTTTCGAATAGGGAAATTAAGCATATCCTCAAAAAAACTGTCAGGCCTGATCGTAAGGATTGGTCATTGCGCCTAACTAACGCATTGTGGGCCAATAGGACTGCATTTAAAACCCCTATTGGTATGTCTCCATACCGTTTAGTCTATGGCAAACCTTGTCACCTCCCTGTCGAGCTAGAACATAAAGCACTTTGGGCCATTAGGAAATTTAATTTTGAAATAAAGGAAGCGGGTTCTCACCGCAAGCTTCAGTTAAATGAGCTCGAAGAGATTAAAAATGAGGCTTACGAAAGTTCCAAAATTTCTAAAGCCAAAATGAAAGAGTTTCATGACAGACACATCAATAAGAAATCTTTTGAACCTAATCAGAAGGTGTGGCTGTTTAACTCCAAATTAAGGCTATTTCCTGGTAAGCTTAGATCTCGCTGGGACGGACCATTTGTGGTGACCAGAGTTACTCCTCACGGTCCTGTTGAAATTCGAAATCCTCGAACTGGTTTGTCCGTCTCTGTGAATGAACAAAGGCTTAAGCCGTTTATTGAAGGTATAACCAATAGTGAGGACATTAGAGATGGTTTGGTAATTGAGTCTGTTAGTTTGGAAGACCCAACCTATCAATTTGATTAGAGTGGAATTTCACATCTGGCTGTAGACGTTAAACTTAGACCCCCCACCCTTTCCCCGTTACCTTTTACATTAAACTAATCGTCACATCCTTGCAACATTGAGGACAATGTCTACTTCTAGTTGGGGAGGGGTTGTATATTTTTCTTTTATACTTGGATTTATTCATTCATTTAAATTGTTACATATACAATGATTCATTATTTCTAATTCTTTGTACATATTACCATCAGTTTGTACAGTTATTGAGTATATTAAATTTTGATAAATAAGTACTTTGTAAATTATAAGATTTAGTCAATCATTTATATCATATCTATTTGTCAATTTTCGATACATTTAATGTAACTTTACTGTGATTATCCTGTATTCAACTCTTACACATGCACAAACTTGGTTTAATCTTATATTGTTGCAATTGGAATATCTGGTAAAATCCTGTTATAAAGTGGAGACTGGAGACAAATAAAGCAAATTTTGAACCATTCGATCATTTTTGGGACTCAAATATTCATCATTTCAGTTCAGTCATTGGTTAATTGCTTTCCTGTTGTATCTTGCATAAATGTTTAATTCATGCGTATGTTAGAATACAAATACCTTGCTAATAAGTTGAGAATATTGTGCAAATTTCTGAAAAATGATTTAAGGCCATTTTTTCGAGTCTTTGTGCCATGTAAATTTTTGCTAGAGGTTAGGACCCCCCCGTAGTACCCTAATTTGAGCCTAAAAGTTGCCAATTTTTTCGATAACTTAGCAGCCATGGGTATTGAGGTGTCACTTGTACAGTTATTGGTATTTATTGTCAAGTTTTATTAAATTTAAATAAAAAATTTTAAGCCAATTCAAAAAATTCAAAATTCCCATTTCGCTATCGATATACAGCATGTCTATCGATAGCTAATTAAAGTTCAAAAAATAAAATAAAAAACCAATTTAAGCGGCAGAGGAGGATGGCTATCGATAGCGGGGTCGCTATCGATTGAGATCTCGTAACTTGCCTTTTTAACCTTCTTCCCCGACCAACTTTTGCCATTCTCACCTTAAAACTCATTGGAAACCGCCATTGTCGCCGTGTCCCTTCGCCTTCAAGCTCATTTTCCGACCACCTCAGGCCTTCATTTCATGCAAACTGATTGTGAGAGAAGGGCTGAGATCAGTGATGGGCGTGGCATTCCAGGAGCCGATTCAGAGACCGAGGAGGTCTATTGATACGAGCGAGGGGTACTGATTCACAGATCCCCGTGGAGTCTGTGCGGCTGCTGCTTGAGTTCTTGAGCGACCACGAGATGGATATCGCCTTGTTGATCTTCAGCGAGATCCGTACTTTTGTTGCCACGCAGCCGCGCAACAACATGCCGTACCCCCAGATGATTACAGCTTTTGCCCTGGGTGCGGGTGTTGTATCTGATGAGCCATTGCGATGGGGTGAGGGGCCTATTACCCCCACTACGATAGCTAGGAGTATGGCAGCTCGGCCGAAGAGGCCACGTACAGAGACAGCTGCTCCATCAGAGCCTACTCCAGCTTCTACATCACAGCCATCAGCGACTCCAGCTCCGACTCCTGCTGCACCTACTATGCCAGCTGCATTATCAGCCAGCTCTCAGGATTTGTTACTTCAGGTCATTGAGGGGCTGAGATCAGTGATGCAGACTCAGCAGATACAGTCAGCTCAGTTAGACCGTCAGTCCGCGCAGCTAGACAGACAGTCTGTACAGATAGAGAGGCACTCTGCGTAGCTCCAGGCTATGTGGAGACGGATGGACGGCGAGCCGATTTCTGAGGCCGACCGCGCGTTATTTTATGAGCCGCAGCCTGCTGCTGGATTTGACGTCCCACCTGGGGATGATGAGATGAGGGATGATGCTCAGTCTTGAGCTTGGGTGGTTGTCCTTTTTGGAGGAATAATTGTTTCTTTTTGGTTTGAATTTTAAAGTTGTTTGTCAGGGTTAGTATAGGGTATTTAGGATGGTTTAGGGTAGCAACCTTGAACATATTACAAACCATCCTAATTTTGCAGTCCAAAATTTTCTTCTGTTACAACCAAATATATTACAATCCTATAAAGACCTTTTTGATTTCAAAATTTTGTGCACTATTCTCTTGTGATTACTTGCTTATTTAAGTTTTATATATGTATGAACTGCATCTTTGCATTTATAACTTCGTTAATTCATCTTTTATTGGTCAAATATTAGAGCTTAATGTATAAGTTTTATACTTGTATATTTCCATTTGGGAACTCTGGGTTACTAACCTTTTAAGAGTGAACATCTTTTGCGAGTGACCATCAGTGAGGATTTGAAGTTGAAATTTATTTAGGGTTATTTCTCATACTCTTATTGCAATATTTTGATTCTATCAAGTTCATCCTCACTACACATTGAACACTTGCTAATTACTTGTTAAAGATAGCATTTCCTGTATTTTAAATTTTCAATTATGAATATTGATATATCTGTGGATGGAACTCTTACTGTGTACATAGTATAATTTTAAAATTCTTTATCAAATGATTCTTTTAATTATTAAATGTTTGTGGGTATCATTTCTGCAAACCCTCACGAGACTACACTCGTCCACTAAGGGTAACTTAGTGGTTTAAAAGGCTTGTTGCATACGCTAAATGCAATCGCGTTGCCCTGCGAAAGTGGCTTTTTCAATTTCTAGTTTTAATTCTTCTTAAGAGTTTAACTATTTGCTAAGAGACTAGCAAAACCTAAGTTGGGGAATGTGATTGTATCACAATCATACTCTCAAATGATGGTATTACTGTGTTCTCTTCTATAAATAATTGTATAATAAATATCGTTTTGCATAAGATCTGTAAAAATTGGTTAAATTCTCTGTTTCAAGAAATCTGTGCAAATTGTATAAATAGAAGTTGTCGCCTATGAAGCCTTGACGATCATCTCGAATTAATGAGCATTCAGAAAAGATCCACAACAGCCTATTGAAGTACGAAAGATCATACGAAGAATCTTTGCAAATTACAAGGCAAAGTGCCACATGTCTATCGATAGCCAGGATTTCGCTATCGATAGAGGTACTATCGATAGTGCCCCTTCGCTATCGATAGACCTTAGGCGGCTGCAGGCTCCCTTGATATTTTGAGATATTTTCGAGGGCATTATCGTCTTTTACATTTTCCTTCTATATATACACGTGTAAAGGCGACTTAAAAAGGGTTCAAGACTTTTG
Source organism: Hamamelis virginiana (assembly GCA_017140935.1). Classification (NCBI taxonomy): domain Eukaryota; kingdom Viridiplantae; phylum Streptophyta; class Magnoliopsida; order Saxifragales; family Hamamelidaceae; genus Hamamelis; species Hamamelis virginiana. The sequence continues at coordinate 1,107,457 of JAESVK010000164.1, forward strand.
CTCTGAATTATTACTCTGTTATTTTTAATAGACTTCATGTTACAGTTTAATTTTGCGTTTTATTCGGTCATTTACTTTTTCAGCAATTTCTACTTTTCTGCAATTTTTCCTTTGATGCCTGGCTCAATTCTCACTTGAGGATTGTTCTTTACTTTTACAATCTTTACTTTCAGTACTTTAATTTCTGCAATTTTCCCTTTTTATGCATGGCTCAATTCTCACTTGAGAATTGTTCTTTACTTTTACTGTAATTTTCTTTATTTACTTAAGTCCTTTTCTTTATTTAGTTCTGCCATATTCTTTATTTATTTCAGTCACATTTTCTTTATTTATTTCAGCCCTTTTCTTTATTTATTTCTGCCATTTTCTTTAATTGTTTCAGTCATTTACTTACTGCTTTTATTTTACTTTTTCCATCCCGTGAACCCTTAGAGCTTGTCATGGATAAAGGATATTCTCCTCCATTGATGTGTAGCTAATACTCCAAGCTTGGGTGAGGATGAAGTTGGATTCTTTATGCGATTCTATTTTATAAACATCCATTTATTTGTATTATGTGATTGCATAGTTGTGAAGGTTTTACCACACACTATCGCTAAATATAATATCATATAATTGTACATCTGTGATTGCAATTATATAATTATGCAATGGTACTTATTGGTATGAATACAAACCAGCATGCTTTATCCCCATTTAAGGTGGATAGCGATATTCCATTCTTTTCAAGGATAAACCTGCCGGTCCTGTATTCATAATCTTTTTGGGACTTCCTTCTTGTAGTTGGAAGAACCACCATATATAATTACTATATTGAGGATTTTATAATATAAATTGTATAATTGATATTCAATGGGCTTCTCATCCAAGTTCCGCTCATTTCACCAAAGTAATCGCATTTTTAATCAACTTTATTAAAATACTGCATTTTCGCTTCGACCCAATCGGAGCACTTTTCACCAACAAGTTAATTTGACATTATTCTTTCAACTTAATTAATTCTAATAGTCTTTTATTATAAACCTGCATTTTCCCAATGGTTCGACACCCGTGCTCACCAGTCGCAATTGAATTGAGATTAGCAAACACGCGGTTTATAAATTAATTAATCTTGATCACTAACAAGGAATAATCTCCCTTGTTCTCTAAGTTGATCAGTGGGCCTATCTCAGCCCGTTTCGACCCAATTTCTCCTTTTTTCGGTTTTACGGACCCGTTTTAAGTCCAAATTCGACGATTCAAGCGCTGAAACAATCGTGATTCGATTCTCCATGTTTTAGGAAGTGTTTGAAGTGAAAATGCATTGACCAAAGTCAAATTTGTAGGAAAAAGTCAACCGATTAGCTGTTTAGGGTATGCTGGGCCTAAATTGGGGTTTTGAAATCTGCTAATCAATCGCTCTTGAAATGTTTTATACTTCTCGAAACAAGTTTTAAAATATTTTAAGAAAGTGTTTTGAAGCCTTTGAAGGGTTTGGTTTGATAAAAAGATCGAATCCCGGTCATTCCCGATTGAAACCCTAATCTGAGCTTGAAAGGGTCCTTCGGGCCTTAAGAGCCAAACATAAGCCAGGAGGTTCAACAGACCTTGCTACTAATAAACTTAGCTACCAAAAACACCTTAAATATCCATGCCAAAGCCTCGAGACCATTTGGGACAAGATCGACAGTCATTTAGAGCTTTTGTGATTCAAATGACGGTACTGCCCTTCAAGTCACAAAAGGCCTTATTTTCTATCAAGCCTGGCTCAAAATGTTGTAGACATCCATTTTTGACCATGAGTATGGTCATGAATGGTTGCCTGTAATTAGAAGTGAAATAGGGTGTTAAAACCCTAAGTTCCCAGTTTTACCATTTATGGGTAATTAGGTAGAGGTCATTATTACATGTAGGTTTTTAAGTCAGATTGAGTCGGTTCTTTTTGCATTAGGTTTTTAGAGAGTCTAGGAACATCCCTGCAAAATTTCATGGCATTCCGAGCCAAGCTTGATAGAAAATAAGACCTTTTGTGATTGAAGGGCAGTTCTGTCCTTTGAATCACAAAAGCTCTGAATGACTGTCGATCTTGTCTCGAATGGTCTCGAGGCTTTGGCATAGATATGTAAAGTGTGTTTGGTAGTTAAGTGGATCAATAACAAGATCTGTGAAGCCTTCTGGCTCATGATTTGGCTCTTAAAGCTCGAAAGGCCCTTTCAAAGCCCAGATTAGGGTTTCAACCGGAAGCGACCGAGATTCGATATTTTTATCAAACCAAAGCCTTCAAAGGTATCAAAACACTTTCCTAAAACATTTTAAAACTTTTTTTGAGAAGAAGAAATGATTTCGAAAGCAATCGGTTAGCAAATTTCAAAACCCTAATTTAAGCCCGGCAGGCCCTAAACAGCTAATCGGTCGACTTTTCCCTAAACCTTTGACCTCGGTCAATGCATTTTCACTTCAAACACTTCTTAAAACATGGAGAATCGAATCACGATCGTTTCGACGCTTGAATCGTCAAATTTGAACTTAAAACGGGCCTGAAAAGCCGAAAAAAGTCGAAATCGGGACGAAATGGGCTGAGTTAGGCCCACATAGGCCAAAAATAGCATGGAGGATCAATGGCCGTCCACCTAGGGACAGCCAACCGTCCATGAAGGACGGCCAGCCGTCCTAGAGTGGATGGTCGTCGATTCTTTTTGCCAAAAAATGCATATTTCAGAGTTTTTTTCCTGCCAGGACTCTTCCAAGCCCTCCCATGTGTCCAGTTCGGTCATGAGGACTTTTGGATGAGTATGAACACCTTGGAAGACTGGTTTTGAGCCCTTGGATCACTCCTAAGAGATTTAAACTCAGCCATTGATCAAACTCAGGCTTCCCTATAAATAGAAGGCCCTGAAATCAGTTTCAACACACAGAAATAAGCTTTAGAGAGCTAGCTTGGAGAGTAGAGGCTTGAGCAATTGCACAAGTTTCCCCCATAGAACTCTAGCTTAAGTTTTAGAGTCCTTGAGTTCCTTGGAGTCCTTGGAGCTTGAAGAGAAGGCTTGGAGCAAGAGGGAGGAGGCAAAAAAAGAGGTTAGTTGTTTAAAGTTTTTTGCAGTTTTATTTTCTTCTTCTTCTTCTTCTTCTTCTTCTTTTATGATCATGCTTGGTTAGGTTTTATTTCCTTAGTATGTATATGGTTTAGTTCATTGTCAGTATGCATAGGATATAGTTCATTGTAAGTATGCATGGTTTAGGTTCCATATTCTTTTAGTATGCATGATAGGCTAGTTTATTTTTATATGTATGCATATCTCTCTTCTTCTATTCTTCTTTAGTCATACCATTATAGGATTGGTTATTAAGGGTTAGGTTCATGCATGTTTAAGTCTTTTAGGTTAATAATCAAGTTAGGTTAGTTTATGCAAAATAAATCATATGCTAGTATTGTTAGGATAAATTCGTGTTATCCATATTAGGTTGTTAGTTTATATTATTCTCATCATAGTTCATTTTTTTTCTTTCACTTGGAATGTTTGATTAATATATAAAATATGTTCGAGGGAGCATGCAAAGGTGAGTCCCTTCCCTTGTGATTAAATGCTATGTATGATGATAGTTTTAGTATGCATTTAGTGCATTCTTTTACTTTTTTTATTCATTTTTTTTAGGGTTTTAAATACACTTTTTGATCACTTTCAAATCTATCCATGGGTTTAAAGTGACCTAAAAGTGCATTAAAACTCATTTTTTAGGTTTAAATCAACTTAGAAACATGCCTAGGTTCCCATAGATAACTTAGATTGCATTTATTGCATTTAGGCCATTTTCATGCATTGTTTACAATCTTTTATGTATTTTTGTGTATTTTCCAGAATTTTCCATCATGCATTATTTTGATATTTAGGATTATATAGATGACTTTAGAATGTAGTTAGGGACTTCTAGGATAGGGAAGCCACTTGGCTTCACCTAGGACTCCCCTTTATTGTAAAAACTACATCTAAAGAGAGGTTTTAGCTTGTTTAAGAGTTTATTTTTGAGAGTTTTCAAATGAAACTTAAAGAAGTTATTTTGGGATGAAACTCCCATTTTTGAAAAATGAAGTATTTCAAACAAACATCAACTCTCGAAGATAGAGTCTTAGATAAGGTAGAACGCCTTCAAGGATATAGTTCATTACAATAAGAGAGTCCTAGGGTAATCGAACTACGTGGACTTTGATCTTTGTCAAACAATTGATAAGGTACGTAGGCAGTCAATAGGGCGCAAATCCAATCTTAGGTTGACTTCTAGTCTCTTAAGATCCTTAGGATTGTGTATACTTTTGTATTATATATTATTATTATATTATTATTATTCATATTTTGTGGTTGATTAGATAAATAGCATTGTTTTGAAAAGATTTTGATAAAGCCCAAATCTAATTAGGAGACCTTTAATTAGGGCGAGGTGGGTGCCTACAAAGAGATCCTTGGAACCTTCCCACTTCGTAACCTAGCCCCCAGATCCAACTTTGATTCAAAAGACCATGCTTTTCCAAAATATGGGGTCAATGTTTTATTGAAAACAAAACTCTTTTTTGTGGTTTCCTTGTTCCCTAAAAATAAGGTGGCGACTCCTAGTTTTTTATAAACTCTCATCCCCTTTTTAAAAACCCAATCTTGAGTGGATAATAGAGAAGGATAAAAGTGGATAACAGAGAAGGTTAATAGAGAAGGATAAATCGAGACGGATAAACATCTGTGAACCAGCCAACCTGAATCGGGAGGCCTCTCGTTCACTTTGGGGGTGTTTCTTGAGTGGATTGTGAATAATGTTTATCCGTCTCGATTTATCATTCTCTATTATCCACATTTATCATTCTCTATTATCCACTCAAGATTGGGTTTTAAAAAAGGATAAAAGTTTGTAAAAAACTGGGAGTCGCCACCTTATTTTTAGGGAACAAGGAAACCACAAAAAGAGTTTTATTTTCAATAAAACATTGACTCCATATTTTTAGGAAAAGCAAGTCTTTGAACCAAAGTAGGATTCGGGGGCTAGGTTACGAAGTGGGAAGGTTCCAAGGAACTCCTTGTAGGCACCCACCTCGCCCTAATTAAAGGTCTCCTAATTACTATTGGGCTTTATCAAAATCTTATCATATCAATCCTATTTATCTAATCAACCGTTGAAAATAGTGTAGATAATACTAGATAATAGATAATAATAAAATAAAAAAGAAATCAAAGAAATCCTAAAGACCTTAGGAGACTAGAGTCATCCTAAGATTGGACTTGCACCCTATTGATTGCCTACGTACCTTACCAATTACTTGATAAGGATCAAAGTCCACGTAGTTCGATTACCTAGGATTCTCCTATTGTAATGAACTATACTATCATTAGCATTCTATCTCATCCAAGACTCTATCTTCGAGAGTTTTTATTAATTTGAAATCATTTTTAGAAAATAATTCATCAATTAATAAATTCCCAATGAATTTAGAATTCTTTTTAAAACACAATTCTTATCCAATCACAACTCTTTTCAAAATGGGAATTCTATCCTGAGTTAAATCCTTTCAAAGGGTGGAATTTCATTCCAAATCAAACTCAGAGTTCCAATTTCATTGGGATTCAATTAATTGTAGATTAATTTTGATAAAACACTAATTTTAGAAATTCTCTCGAAGATAGGATCCTAAATTCATTAGAATCCTAAATCTAGTGTAATTCTTACAACCAAGAAGAATCCTAAGTGGGGTCAAGTGACCCCCCTAATCCTAAAGTTTCTAGCTAATCCTAGGTTAGTCTAAGCACCTAAAATACTAAATACATACTTGCTGGAATTTAAATAAAATAAATAAAAAATGCAACAAACATTGCAATTAATGCATGAAAAATGACCCTAAATGCAATCTAATCAAACTATGTGAACCTAGGCATATTTCTAAGTTAAATTTGGCCTTAAAAATGGTTTTTAACTTACTTTAAAGCCACTTTCAATCCATGGACAGATTTGAATGTGGTTTTAAATGTGAATCAAAACCCTTGAAAAGAACAAATAAAAAATGTGAAAATGCTCTAGAATGCAACCTAGCACAATATAGTAAATTGTCCTACATGATTTTATGCAAAATTATGACTTAAAAACAATAAATAAGCCTCTTTAATGTTCATATTCAAATCTGGACAGATTTGAATACTAACTTTAAATAGCTTAAAAACCATTCTTAATCCATGCAAAATACCAAATAAAAATACTAAAATGCATACTAACACAATAGACTAAGATACTCATACAAAACAATCAATAGATAGCATATATTCATGCTTAAAACTATCAAGTCTGCCACAAGGGAAGAAACTTACCTTTGCTCGCTCCCTCGATCACAATTCATATATTAATCACTTCAATGCATTCCATATGGTAAACTTAATTGAAATAAAGCAAGAACAAAACTAAACTTGATATACAACTCCTAAACTACTTCTAACATCCTAACAATAACTTATTGACTCAAAAGACTCAAACTTTCTTATGAACATGCATCTTTACTACAAAAGAAAATCATATCTATGAAACCAATCCCTAGTATGCATTCTAAACATGAAATAATCTCATAAGGATACTCCTAACAATCAAACAATGATCATAACATATCAAAGACTCTAACTCAACACTAGACTTAGGCCAAAGTTCTCAATCATGCAAAATAACAAAGAAAAAGGACTCTAAACATGTTAAACATTGCATGAACATAAAAACATTCAACCCTAACTTATCATACATGATTAAAGTCTACATTCTCAACCTAAATCATGCATGAAAATAAAGGAATGAAAGCCTACATTCTATAATATACAAAAACTACCTAGAAAATTCTAAATCCTAACTATGTTACACAAAACTCAATTCTAAACACAATGATGCACTCAAACTAACCTTTAGCCTTCTTCCTTGCTCCTAGCCTTCTTCTTCAACCTTCAATGGCATCTAATTTCGTGGCTAATGGTGGCTGCAGCTCTATAGACTCCCAATGTCTTCTAATGCAAAGTAGGCTCCCCTTAAACCTATTCCTAAGTGATGTATTTATAGAAAGAGGCTCTAAATTGATCAATGGTTGTCATTAAAACCCTAGTGAGTGATCTAAGGGTCTCAAATCAGTCTTCCAAGGTCTCTAAGGTCGTGTCAAGTGTCCCAAACTGAGCTAGATAGCCATTGGAAGAGTCCCAAAGCATCCAAACTCTCAAAAAATCAAAATTGGGCGAATCTGGGCATTGGGCATGGATGACCATCCACCCTAGGATGGCCGACCGTCCAGCTTGGACGGCCAACCGTCCATTGAGGGATTGTCATCGATCCCTCAGCCCAATTTTGCCCTATCTCGACCCGTCTCGGCTATTTTCTGCTTTTCGGGCCCGTTTCAAGTCCAAATTTGACGATTCAAGCGCCAAAACGATCATGATTCGATTATCCATGTTTCTAGAAGAGTTTGAGGATGAAAAACCTTAACCAAAGTCAAGGGTTTAAGAGAAACTAAGCCGATTAGCTGTTTTGGGCCTATCGGGCCCTTTTAGGGTTTTGAAATCCACTAACCGATTGGTCTCGAAATCATTTATTCTTCTTGAAACAAGTTTTAAAACGTTTTAAGAAAGTGTTTTGAAGCCTTTGAAGGCTTTGGTTTGATAAAAATATCGAATCCCGGTCACTTCCGGTCGAAACCCTAATATGGGCTTGAAAGGGCCTTTCAAGCCTCAAGAGCCAAACATGAGCCAGAAGGCTCAACATGCCTTGCCACTGATCAAATTAGCTATTAAACATACCTTAAATATCCATGCCAAAGTCTCGGGACAATTCGAGACAAGATCGACAGCCATTCAGAGCCTTTGTGATTCGAAGGACAGCACTGCCTTTCAAGTCACAAAAGGCCTTATTTTCTATCAACCCTGGCTCAGAATGCCATGAAACTTTACAGGGATACTCCTAGACTCTCTAAAAACTAAATGCAAAAAGAACCGACTTAATCTGACCTAAAAACCTACATGTGATAATGACCTCTACCTAACTACTCAAAAAGGTAAAACTGGCAACTTAGGGTTTTAACACCCTATTTTACCTCTAATCACAGGCAACCATTCATGATCATACTCGTGGTCAAAAATGGATGTTTACAACATCATCCACAATCCACTCAAGATAAACACCCCCCAAAAAGTGAACGAGAGGCCTCCCGATCCAGGTTGGCTGGTTCACAAATGTTATGAAATTTAACAGGGATATTCCCAGACTCTTTAAAGACCAAATGCAAAAAGAACCGACTCAATCTAACCTAAAAACCTACATGCGATAATGACCTCTAAGTAACTACTCACAAGGGTAAAATTGGCAACTTAGGGTTTTGACACCCTATTTTACCTCTAATCAAAGGCAACCATTAATGACCCTTCCCATAGTCAAAAATGGATGTCTACAGTAGGTTGAGTACAATAAATGCTTCAAAAAGCTAGTTTGTACAATATGAAAGCTCAACTAATAGCCTCTCAAGTGATTAACAAGAATATGTCAAGGATTTGTAAGAGAAAGCTTTGCGTAATAAATGCTAACAATGAATGCTCTTGACTAGAATATGTTCATTAGCAATAAATGAGAATCTTACCTTTATTTATAACCATTTAGGTATGAAATGGCCGTTTAAAACAAGCTTGAACCTCATTGGAGGAGATGAGAAGAGCATGCCACATTTAATGCTTCATTTGCCCAAATAAGAAAGAGTTGTTTTGTATTTGCAGAAGCTTTAGTCGACTAGATAATGAGTGTTAGTCGACTAGCCAGTTAAAAATTTAAAGCATTTGAGTTCCTGGGCTCGGTTAGTCGAATAGGCAAAGACTAGTTAGTCGACTAGCAACTTAAAATTGGTTTGGAAAAAATTTCCGGGCACGGTTAGTCGATTAGACAAAGGGATTAGTCGACTAGCTCTTCTGCATTTTAAAACAATGGCTACTGGAGTGCTTTTTGTCGACTGGACAAAGATTTAGTCGATTAGAAGACTGTTTAGTTGACTACTCGAAGTGTTTAGTCGACTAGACTAAGAATTTCTAAAAACTTAGCTACTGGATCATGTTTGGTCGATTAGACATACTCTTGGGCTAAATACTTGATATTCTTAAGTCTAAATCAACTTCTAACATCTCAAGTAGTTAGCTAAACATTCAAAAGCATGTTTGACTAAGTTACAAAGCTTTTTACAAGTTTTCTAAGATAATGTATGCTAATGCAATATGAAATTTTTTTTTGTCTTGAGCTATGCAAGTTTAACCAATTGAGTTGCCTTACATACAACTCATAAACATCTTGACTTCAAAGGTCTTCAAGGAATAGCTTCAAGATGATTTTCATAAGCTTCATGATCCAATGTATTTGATTATTTGCACAATTGAGAAGCTTAGGATTTGTTGATGAGCTCCAACAAGATATGTCTTTGATTCTATGGAGAAAAAAACACTTAACCATTTGTTAGTAACTAAAGTAATGTTTGTTGATCATCAAAATGTGGTCAATGAAATTGACCTTAGGGCTAACAGAAGCTTTCACTAATATCTTTAAAAGATATAACTAGTTGGCTCAAGAGACAATGATAATTCTTTAACTAATTCACACAGAAATGGTGAATACTAAGTTGTAATATGTTTGCGTATGATCATTTTAGAAGTATGCCCTAAAACCAATCTTAAAGGACATATTAATTTCATATTATTATATTTTGAAGGTATAACTTATTTTATGTGTTTAAACATATATGATAAGGTCCATGAATAAATGATAAGAGAAATATACATCTCAAGTTGTTGAGATAGAGAGACTAATATTTCTCATACACATTTATTCTAAGAGTTCCAACTCATAGGTTTATTAAAGTGGATATTTATAAACCATTAAGAGTAGCACAGATTTCTTAACTAACTCCTCTATGAGGAAAGGTAGTCTTTCCTATCAGTGTAGTGACACTTTAGTTAATCTGTGGGTGCATATTAGAGAATATGTACACTGAACATGATCTACAAGAATATTTCTTATGAAGGTTTTGTCAAAGGAATATTCTTATGTTATGTCCATTTAATTGGTAGTCCTTAGACCTGAGACATCATAGCTGTCTTATGCATAGGGTACTACAGTTTGATAGTATCTCGTACAGCCTTAACCATAAAGTTGTAATCGGTACTAATTGATTCTAACAAGTTATGTATGAAGATAGATGAGTGTGCAATAAGGAATCATCACTCTCACTTGATGAGAGAGAATGTCAGGATTAGTTCACAAAGATAATTCTCAAAGTGAATCTCTAGCCAGAGTGATAGGTAAACAGTGAAAAGAGTTTTACTGCATTTACTTTATTGAGATTATATTTTGTGGAATATATATCAAGTTGTTAAGATAGTGTTTGACCGATAACCATACCTATTATCTTAACAGTGACATTAGAGGATGAAGGATTAAGTAATATGAAGGGTTCACATAGTTCTATTATTCACCCAAACCTAGGGCACGTCATGACACATTGCTAGATGTCACTCATGAAAGCCTATTAATAAAGTGTTATCAATGAGGGCATAATTGGAAACATTCCAATTGAACCTTAAAATAAAAAGTTTCTATTTTAGGAGACATTGAGATGTCCCTGTCCACTGCTAGGTTGGGATGAACCCAATGGGTCACACACAAACAAAGAACATAAGTGAGTCTCTAGAATTAAAGAGAGTGGGGAATTTCTTAATTAATAATTAAACAAAATCCTTATTATTAATAGTTAATAATTAAGGAGTTTAATTATATTAGGAAATAAATATTAAATAGAAACCCTAGTGGTTCTCTATAAATATAATATGATGGGTCAATGCTAGCACAAGGTAACCACTCATCAAAAGAAAGGAGGCACAAAATTAGAAGAGGCAACCCTAGGGCCGGCCCCTATAGCTTTCCTCTCCTAGTGTGGACCAGCCTTTTGACGGGCTTGATGGTGTCCACATCATCACCAGGCGATGTGATTAGGGGGGTTTAGAAAACAAACAAAGGAGTCGCCACCTTATTTTTAAGGAATAAGGAAACCATAAAAATATTTTATTTTCAATAAAACAAACTCCATTAATGGAAAAGCAGTCTACAAACCAGAGTTGGATCCGGGGGCTAGGTTACGACGTGGGAAGGTTCCAAGCTTTCGCTGGTAGGCACCCACCTCGCCCTAATTAAAGGACTTCTAATTTATTTGGGCTATTTAAATCCTTAATGCAAACAATCCTAAATAATCTAATCAACCAAAAAATAGTGATATAAATGCATTATCTATATTAGTTATATTAATAATAATAAAAAATACAAACAAACCCTAAGAACCTAGAATACCCTACGGGCATCCTAGGGCGAACTTGAGCCCTATTAGCGCCTACGTAACTTACTAGTATCACCCAGCAAGTATCAAAGTCCACGTAGTTCAACTACCCTAGGACTCTCCTATTGTAATCGATCACATCATCAAAGGTATTCAACCTAATTCAAGACTCTAACTTCGAGAGTTTTTGTTTGTTTAAAATCATTTATTCAAAATCATTTCAAATTAAAGACTTTCTTAAAATCCAAATATTCTAAAACAATTCTTATCTTTAGAATTAAATTCCAATTGAAAATCTTTTTCAAAGATTCAAATAAAGGATATACCTCTTCACAGTTGAAACGAAACATATAAAGATCAGAGTCCCAGAAGTGGATCACAGAGTTGAGTAGTTTGTCTTCAAGCTTCACATGATAGAGTTGAGTAGTTTGTCTTCTACCCTCATTCTTACTACGAATAGGTTGATAATTAACTTAAGAGCTTCCATTGTGTTTAGTGTGATGAAAGTGAGCCTAGAGGTGTGTTTTTATAGTTTTTTGGCAAAGAAATCGAGTTAGAGGTGAAATAGAACTCTCAAAATGATAAAATATTCAAAAAATGGGAACCAGGGTCGATGACCATCCCCCAAAGGACGGCCAACCGTCCCCTAGGGACGGCCAACCGTCCATGGAGGGATGGTCATCCATCCCTGATCTCAAATTTTGTCTGATTTTGACTTTTTCGAGACTTTTTGACGCCTGGTTTGACTTTTCGCTTAATTTTCGTCAGTTTTGACCTATTTTCGGGTTAAAATTGAACCAAAAAAGCAATTGAAACATATTTTTATTCTCATTAGGATATAATTACATGCCAATTAGGGTTTTTAGTGCATACATAGAGAAAAAGTTACATAGAAAGCCCTAAGCAGGCCTCCTATAGGCCTAATGATACAAAATCATCTCTGCCAGGATGATTTCCTCATTCCCCGTGAACCCGATGCCTCATGATCTCCTCTTGATCCATGGTGCTCCTGTGAAGGCTGGCTCGAAGCCTGCAAACCCAAAGATTAGGTAAGAGTGGTGAAGAATGAGATCATTAGTGATTGAAAGAGCAGAGAGAGAATTACCTGTGCAGCTATATTCGCATTGTGTGCATCAAGTTTCATGCTTTGAAGTTCCCTAGTCAATGATGCACTATATGCCAGCCATTCCTCAGTGTATGATACAGGCACCTGAAAGGTCGAAAGATTCAAAATGTTAAGAGAGATAAACCCGCATATGACAAAGGGTGAAAGTATGATAATTACCGAAGTGTAAGAAGGATCAATGTGTGGATATTCATTATAAGGAACTTGAGTAATCAGTCTTTGAACAAAGCTACCATCCTTAATGACTTACACCTGCCAAGGGACTGGTGGCAAAGAAGGAGCAGAGGATGAAGACTCGCCCTCACTAGGATCCGCAGTAGCTGTAGGATGGGAGGCATGTCCTCGGGTTCGACAACCCTGCCAAATAAAGAGATATGAAGAATAATGTATAGAAAAGAGGTAAGGCTGTCAAGAGAAAGTTTGATACCTCAGCAGGTGGAAATCCCGATACAAGGGGACGCATCAGATAGCGCTGACAGAATGTACGATAATCCTCATGCGGACGATGGAAAGCATCCGCAAATACACCAGCCATGGCATCTGCTAAAACATGGTTTGTCAATTTATCAGCATGTCTCATAGAAGAAGGAGGTGCATGAGGCACGCGAGCAACTGAATAAGACCCACAAAGATGGGCACGCACTCTTTCCCTAAGGTACCAGTACCTGCCAGAAGGCCCCTCGAACAAGATTCTCTTATGTGACATCTCGATCACAGAATTAAGTCGAGTATGCATGGTACCTCTCCAATGGCGCCAAGGATTCCACCTAACCTGAGGACGAGGTATATTAGAGAAAGTTTGAGCATTGAGAAAAGAAAATAGAAATGAAGATGGTTACCTTATTGGAACGCAATCCTGCAAGAAAGGCACGACTGTAAGCATAATCATGCCTATGGGCAACGGCATTCACTCGCCTATCTGGGGCATATCTAGAGAGGGTTGGCCAGGAAAAGTCATTAGCAATCAGTATGAGGCTATTCAAGTCAAGGTACTCATGAGCCCTACCTGCAGAACAGGTGTATTGTTAGAAGATGAGTGAAGGGAAGTTCATGATATTTTATAAAAATAAGTGAGTATACCTCCCAAATGAATCCCATGCCTCCAAAGTCGGTGCACACTCCTCGAGACCGACAGCACATGGTCCTGTACATGGCGGCCAAGGCAGCGCCACCCCAGTCATACTGCGGAATAGTGTCAATGTCCTCCAAACTGGCAAGAAGGCCTAAAAAAGCCAAATCAACAGTGCCTGCAAAAAGAGTGCAGGAAAACAAGTACAAAAGGAAAGCCCGCACGATGTGGTCAGGATCTCCTCCTTCAGGCATATTACTGAATGTGGTAAGAAGAGTGTTTCGGTGAACTGAACTCTTCACGATCTCAATATCGCCTGCCCCAAGAAAGGTATCCAAGTAAGTCGAATTCTTGCTTGCATCTTCATAAAAATCCAAAGGGCGACCCCCAATGGAAAGTCCTGTGATCATGGTGAAATCAAGGGGAGTCATAGTCATCTCCCCAAACTCAAAGTGGAAAGTGTTGGTGGTGTCCCACCAAAGCTCAGATAAGGCCATGAGGGCCTGTCTATCCATAGTGTCAACCCACAGTGAGTCGATGAAGTCTCCAAAACCAAGTCTTCTGATAGTGGCTTTGACATACGGTTGGAGAGTGTCCATCCTAGCCCACCATCCAATAATGCCCTGAAGGGATGACCGAGTCCTGATGTCGAACTCTGGCTGTAAAGATAAAGATTAATGGATTAGAGGTATAAAGATAAGTTATGCTAATTCTTTAAATCATGAATATTACAAAATTAACTCACAAAATGACACATTTTCAAAAAAAAAAAAAAATGTTCAAATGGTTTGTCAATTGTGAGTTATTCAAAAAAATATATACCATGATTAATGTAGTTAATTTTGGTATTTCCAATCTTACATCAAGAATTAGCATAATTCATTTAAAATGCCATATGACTTCTTTTCATGAAAATTGAATTGGAAATAAAAATACTAAGAGAATAGAATTTTGAAAATCATGAAATGAAAACTTAGCAAAAGTTTTGAAATAAAAATCATGAAAATGACACTTTATGCAATAATGTTTTGAAAAATAAGCTAAGTCTTAATTCATGCAAATTTTTGATATGTGCATTACTTAAAGTGTTTTGAAAACTTATCATGATATGATTATTTTGAAAACATTTGAAAAAGCATGATATGATGAATTGATTTGAAAAATTGAAAATTGCCTCCTTTAGGCATTTTATCAAACACCTAGTATGCACATTTTTGAAAATATTTTTGAAAACTTGTCATGAAGCTTTTGGAGGTATCCAAATGATGTTTGAAACATATTTGAATCATGACATGAGAAGTTTAAATCAAAAAAATCAAATTCTAGTCTCTTGGAAATTTTATCAAACACTTGGTGGGCAACATTTCAAGCTTGTGAAGCTAGTAAAATGGGGCTCCCAAGCTTTGCCAAATACAAATTTCATGAACACAAGTCATCAAACAATATCCAAAGATCAATATCAAAGCATCTAGACATCAATGATTCAATGAAAGAGCATGGAAAGTAAGCTTACTTCTTGAAGAGTATGGACATGGGAGAGATAAGCATTAGGTTCCAATAACAAGCTTGAGTTGTTGGGATCATGAAATGGTGCCTTATAGCTCTTCATCTTCATATATGGATACTTTGATTCATACCTATTTGCCATGAGTGTAGGTAGAAGATGAACTTGAAGAAAATAAGTGAATGTGTATTTGGGTTTTTGGATCCCCAAATTGAAATACAAGGATGAAATCCTAGGTTTTTGATTCACAAATTGGAGTAATTAACAACACTTGAAGTATTTAGGAGATGAATTTGGATGGAATGAAATTGGATTTGATGAATTCTTGAGAGAAATTGGGATTTCTAGAGAGAGAAAGTCTCAAAATTGGGTGAAATTTGAAGTGGTATGCAAATGGGTGTCAAAACACCTTAAATAAGTGATGATGGCTCGGGTGGCCGTCCACCAAGGGACGGCTGGCCGTCCACCTTGGACGGTTGGCCATCCTTGGTTGGATGGTCATCCATCCTTGATGCCCTATTTTGACTAATTTTGACTTTTCAAGCCCAATAGGCCCAATTTTGACTTTTTTTGGCCTATTTTGACCAATTTTGACTCATTTCCTTTCAATTTTTGATTTAGGAAAGTGCATTTAAATGAGATTGAATGATATTTGATGAGTTGATGAGAAATGAAGAAGATTTGGTGCTTACCAAGGTGAGAATTGAGCAATTGTGAATAGGGAAGTTCACATAAAATGATGAATTTTTGGTTGAAAACCATGGGATTTAGAAGTGAATGAATGAAAAGATTGTGTAAATAAGTTTGTAATCATGAAATGGTTATGAATACATTTGATTTGATAAGCTTGTGAAACCCATGAAAGGAATTATAGAGGTGAGTGAACCCATGAAGGGAAAGGCTAATGAGAAAAGCCTATTTTCGAGGCCCAAAACCTTGAAACCATGAAGTGTTGATGAAGTATACATGAAATGTATGTGAGTAATATTAAGGTATGATATTGATAATTGGAAATGCAATTTCCAAAAGGATTGAAATCCTTAAGTTGACTAGAAATGAAAGTTCTAGTAATGAGTCGAAAACTCCCAAATTTTTTATGATAATTGGAAATGCAATTTCCAAAAGGATTGAAAATCCTTTAGTTGACTAGAAAAGAAATTTCTAGTAATGAGTCGAAGACTCCCATTTTTATGATAATTGGAAATGCAATTTCCAAAAGGATTGAAAATCCTCGAGTTGACTAAAAATGAAATTTCTAGTAATGAGTCGAAGACTCTCAAAATTCTATGATAATTGGAAATGCAATTCCCAAAAGGATTGAAAATCCTTGAGTTAACTAGAAATGAAATTTCTCGTAATGAGTCGAAGACTCTCAAATTTTTATGATAATTGGAAATGCAATTTCCAAAAGGATTGAAAATCCTTAAGTTAACTAGAAATGAAATTTCTAGTAATGAGTCGAAGACTCTCAAAATTTTTTTATGATAATTGGAAATGAAATTTCCAAAAAGATTGAAAATCTTTGAGATAACTAGAAGTGAGACTTCTAGGAAGAAAGAATTTGAAGCGAAGCTTTCAAAATAATTTTGATAATTGGTTTAATTATCCCTATTTTGTTGTGTCAAAAATGGGATGTCATTGTTTTCGTTGATATTCACTGGCGAAGCCATGAACATCAACGAGGGGCTTCTGTAGACATCCATTTTTGACCATGAGTATGGTCATGAATGGTTGCCTATAATTAGAGGTGAAATAGGGAGTCAAAACCCTAAGTTCCCAGTTTTACCCTTTATGGGTAATTAGGTAGAGGCCATTATCACATGTGTGTTTTTAGGTCAGATTGAGTTAGTTCTTTTTGCATTAGGTTTTTAGAGAGTCTAGGAGCGTCCATGCAAAATTCCATGGCATTCCGAGTAAGGCTTGATAGAAAATAAGGCCTTTTGTGACTGAATGGCAGTTTGGTCCTTTGAATCACAAAAGCCCTAAATGACTGTCGATCTTGTCTCGAATGGTCTCGAGGCTTTGGCATAGATATTCAAAGTGTGTTTGGTAGCTAAGTTGATCAATGACAAGATTTGTGGAGCCTTCTAGCTCATGATTAGCTTTTGAAGCTCGAAAGGACCTTTCAAAGCCCAGATTAGGGTTTCGACCGTAAGTGACTGGGATTCGATATTTTTATCAAACCAAAGCCTTCAAAGGCTTCAAAATACTTTCCTAAAATATTTTAAAACTTGTTTCAAGAAGAAGAAATGATTTCGAAAGCAATCGGTTAGCAAATTTCAAAACCCTAATTTAGGCCCGGCAGGCCCTAAACAGCTAATCGGTCGAATTTTCCCTAAACTTTTGACCTAGGTCAATGCATTTTCACTTCAAACACTTCTTAAAACATGGAAAATCGAATCACGATCGTTTCGGCGCTTGTATCGTCAAATTTGGACTTAAAACGGGCCCGAAAAGCCGAAAAAAACCGAAACCGGGACGAAACGGGCTGAGTTAGGCCCACATAGGCCAAAAATAGCATGAAGGATCGATGGCCGTCCACCTAGGGACGGCCAACCATCCATGAAGGACGGCCAACCGTCCTAGGGTGGATGGTCGTCAATCCTCTCAGCCAATAATTGCCAGTTTTGAGTGTTTTTTCTGCCCGGGACTCTTCCAAGCCCTGCCATGTGTCTAGTTCAGCCATGGGGAATTTTGGATGAGTATAAACACCTTGGAAGACTGGTTTTGAGCCCTTGGATCATTCCTAGGAGATTTAAACTCAGCCATTGATCAAACTCAAGCCTCCTTATAAATAGAGGGCCCTAGAATCAGTTTCAACACACAGAAAAAAAAAAAAGCTTTAGAGAGCTAGCTTGGAGAGTAGAGGCTTGAGCAATTGCACAAGCTTCCCCCATAGCACTCTATCTTAAGTTTTAAGCCCTTGGAGTCCTTGGAGCTTGAGGAGAAGGCTTGGAGCTTGAAGGCTTGAAGGTAGAGGTTAGTAGTTTTTTTTTTTTCTTCTTCTTCTTTAATCATGCTAGGTTAGGTTTTTATTTCCTTAGTATGCATAGGCTATAGTTTATTATTAGCATGCATAGTTTCCATATTTCTTTAGTATGCATGATAGGTTAGTCTAGTTTTTAATATTTACGCATAGCTCTCTTCTTCTATTCTTCTTCAGTTATACCATGTTAGGATTAAAAGTTAGGATTAGATACTCATATTTAGAATCTCTTTTTAGTATATATGATAGGATTTTCAATATGTAAGAATGCATATTAGGTTATTAATCGATTAGTACCATAGTTTATTTTTATCACTTGGAATATTTGATTGATATATAAAATGTGTTCGAGGGAGCATGCAAAGGTGAGTCCCTTCCCTTATGGTTAAATGCTATATTTTGATGATAGTTTTAGTATGCATATTAGGTTGCATATTAGTCATTCTCACTTTTTTTTATTTGTTATTTTCATGGGTTTTAGTTCATTTTAAAGGGTATATTCAAATCTGTCCATAGATTGAAAGTACCTTTAAGGTGTACTAAAAGTCATTTTTTAGGATCAAACCAACCTAGAAACATGCCTAGGTTCACATAGAACAATTTGATAACATCTAGGACACTCCATGCATTTTTTATTAATTGTTTAGTCCATTTTTTATGCATTTTTTTGTAAATTCCATCATGCATTGTTTTATTATTTTGAGTTGTTTAGATAACTTTAAGATGTAGTTAGGGACTCCTAGGATAGGGAAGCCACTTGGCTTCACTTAGGACTCCCCTTTGTTGTAAAAACTAGATCTAAAGAGGAGTTTTGGCTTGTTTAAGAGTCTATTTTTGAGAGTTTTCAAATGAAAATTAAAGAAGTTGTTTTGGGATGAAACTCTCATTTTGAAAGATGAAACATTTCAAACAAACACCAACTCTCTAAGATAGAGTCTTAGATAAGGTAGAACGCATTCAAGGATATAGTTCATCATAATAGGAGAGTCCTAGGGTAATCGAACTACGTGGACTTTGATCTTTGTCAAGCAATTGATAAGGTATGTAGGCAGTCAACAGGGCGCAAGTCCAATCTTAGGTTGACTTCTAGTCTCCTAAGATCCTTAGGGTTGTGTATACTTTTGTACTATATATTATTATTATATATTAATATTCATATTTTGTGGTTGATTAGATATACTAGGATTATTTTGAAAAGATTTTGATAAAGCCCAAACTTAATTAAAAGACCTTTAATTAGGGCGAGGTGGGTGCCTACAAGGAGTTCCTTGGAACCTTCCCACTTCGTAACCTAGCCCCCGAATCCAACTTTGATTCAAAAGACCATACTTTTCCAAAATATGGGGTCAATGTTTTATTGAAAATAAAACTCTTTTTGTGGTTTCCTTGTTCCCTAAAAATAAGGTGGCGACTCCTAGTTTTTACAAACTCTTATCCCTTTTTCAAAAACCCTATCTTTAGTGGATAATAGAGAAGGATAAACGTGGATAATAGAGAAGGATAAATCGAGACGGATAAACATCATCCACAATTCACTCAAGATAAACACCCCCAAGAGTGAACGAGTGGCCTCCCGATCTAGGTTGGCTGGTTCACAGCCCTTAAAAATTTTCTTCTGCGGCGTTTAAAAAATGCCTTTAAAAGTTGTCTTCTAGGGCGTTTTTGCTTAAAACGCCTTTAAAAATGCCCATATGAGACTTTCAAGGGTGTTTTTTCTAAAAAGGCCTTAAATATTATTTTTTACGACGTTTTTTAAAAAAACGCCGTCAAAAAAGTGTTGCAAAAAGTCCTTTTTGTTGTAATGATTGTATAATGTGATTGTATGTAGGAGACAAAAGAAATCAGAAGGTCGAGTAAGCATCGAGCTAGCTATGTTTGAAAAGGATCAAGTGTTGGTGCCTTTAACGTTGAAGCTTGATTCTTGACTAATTTATTTATAATTTTAAAGATCTCTTTTACATTATTGCCAGTTGTAATAAATACTTATTTTGAAGTTTGGTTTTGAATATTTTGTCTTTGAAACAATTTATCTTTAATATTCGATATTTTAGATTATTTCTGGCAATTATCTTAAAGTTCTTTATTCTTTATTAATGCTATGAATAAATGCATATGATAGTGTATATAGGGATTCAACATTATAAGGATGACATTAATAAATGAATCTTGATTCATTAATTAATATGAACCAATCACTTTACTTGTAAAGAGATTAAAGGGATAATACATAAGATGTATAAACCCTATTTTAGTTTGAATATTTCATATCTAATGGATATTTGAAATGTTCAAATGATTAATATGAAGTAAAACTAAAAGAAAAATATTAAGAATATTTGGTTGAATCTTATATCACTAAAAGATCTTAAAAATGTTAAACGATAGAGTTTAAAGATTATTTGATAATATGAGATATTTCAAATAAACTTTAAAAGTGTGTTTTCTCAAATGAAAAGTTATTAGAAAACATGGTTTCCACAATAGTTGAAATACTATACCTTGTTTTCAAAAAGGGACTAATGGGCGCAATAAAGTCATCAATTATTCTTGCCTTTTCTTTATAAAGTACATACTTTAAATACTAACGTAGTATTAAGAATTCCATAATCGTTATAGGAATTCAAATTTTGAAGAATTTTATATGAGCAAGATATTTGAGAAATATAAAAACTCATATGATAATAAATTATGTACTTAAATCAATATCATAAATGCTACCAATCGTTGGCAGCAGATATTGATAATGGATTCAGAATAACGATACTCAATAGAATCAAGTATATTCTTAAAAGGAGTTTAAGAATGAAATACTTGTATATAAAGAAATTATAAAATTAGCCATTTACACATTGCCTAAGAGAATGTCTAGTATACATTGTTTTCTTTTGAGAACATAGGTCTCATTTACTAGGACATCAAAGTTGGCAGCAAATTATAGTTTAATTACTATTATTGGAAATAATAAGTTGCAAAATGGAGTTTGCATAAATCTACCTTGCCTTAACACCTGTGTGTGTTAGAAGCCTTTGTTAAAGATATGCCCTAAAACCAATCCTAAAGAGCATATCTATTTCATATTATATTAATTAGAAGGTATAAATTGTCTTGTATATTTAATTATATATATGATAAAGTCCATGAATGAATGATAAGAGATATATGCATCTCAAGTTGTTGAGATAGAGAGACTGATATTTCTCACAAACATTTATTCTAAACTGTTCCTACTCATAGGTTTATTAAAGAGGACCTTTTTATAAACCACTAAGAGTAGCACAGATTTAAACTAACTCCAATGAGATGATAGGTAGTATTTCCTATCAGTGTAGTGACACTTTAGTTAATCTGTGGGTGCATATTAGAGAATATGTACACTGAACATGATCTACTAGAATGTTCCTATGGAGATCAAGTCAAAATGAATATTCTTTTGTTATGTCCATTTAATTGGTAGTCCTTAGACCTGAGACACCATAGCTATCTTATGCATAGGTTACTAGGGTTTGATAGTGTCTCGTACAACCTCAACCATAAGGATGTAATCGGTACTCATTGGCTCTAATAAGTTATGTATGAAGATAGATGAGTGTGCAATAAGGAATCATCACTCTCATTTGATGAGAGAATGTTAGAATCAGTTTACAAAGATAATTCTCAAGATGAATCTCTGGCCAAAGTGATAGGTAAATAGTGAAAAGAGTTTCACTGCATTTACCTCATTGAGATTATATTTTGTGGAACATATATCAAGTTGTTAAGATAGGGTTTGACAGATCACCATACCTATTATATTAACAGTAACATTAGGGGATGAAGGATTAAGTAACATGAAGGGTTCATATAGTTCTGCTATTCGCCCAAACCTAAGGTACGTCAGGATATGTTACTAGATGTCACTCATGACTAGTGAAGACCTAATGATAAGTGTTATCATTGAGGGCAAAATTGAAATTGTTCCAATCGAACCAAAAATAGAAAGTTTCTATTTTAGGGAACGTGAGATGTCCCGAACCACTACTAGGTTGGGGTGAAACCAATGGGTCACACACAAACAAAGAGCATAAGTGAGTCTCTTGAATTAAAGAGAGAAAGAAATTTTCTAACTATAATTTAACAAAGAGCCTTATTATTAATTGTTAATAATTAATGAGTTAAATTATATTTGGAAATAATATTAAAAGGAAACCCTAAAGGTTCTCTATAAATACAAGGTGATGGGACATGCTAGCACTAAGCCACCCACTCATCAAAAAGAGAAGAGACCAAAAATTAGAAGAGGAAACCCCTAGGGCCGTGAGCTATAAAGGAGTGTTCTCTCTCTCTCAATTTTGGTGCTCTCCTCTTCCCTCTCCTAGCTTGTGAAGTGCAAGGTTCTTGACTTCTTGTATTCGTGTGGATACCATTGGAGGCTTCATACACTTTAAAGCTTGCAAAGAAAGCTACTACAAGGAATCTAAGTAAGTTTATTTAAAGTGTTTAAATATATATACTTGTATGTATAAACTCATGACCCAATGTTTGTAACGATTCTTGAATGTTTGTGATGAATGGATTCATTATTATAATTTTTTTTTTATCGTATGACTTCCGCTGCGAATCCATGTACGTCACATCCTTTTAGTGGTATCAGAGCCAAATCAAGCATGGTCATGTGTTTGATGATGGCAAACAATGGATTTAATTAATCAAAATCAAAATAAATGGTTTGTGAAACCATATAGGATTCGGCCATGAGAGGTTCTCAATGAACCTCTTGTGTTTTGTTTTTGTTTTGATCAAACTATGGCAACTAGGGTTTGTTGTAAACCCTAGCAAGGTCACGGCCTCGTTGGGTATCCCCTAGGAGATTTCGGTAACGAGGGTTCTCACCCCTTTGATGATTAGTTTGAGTTTATGATTAAAAACCCAAGAACAAAAGTTCAAGTTTTTCTCTCATTCTCTCTTTCTAATTTTCGGCCATAGCAAGGGATTGTCTCCATGTATATTGATGATTGGGGTTTGTTCCCCATCATACAATGAAGCTTGGGATATAATCAAAATCCCCATTGAAGGTGACGGCACCCTCTCTCTCCTCTCTCTCATTCACGGCCACTTTGATTTTTTAAACCCTAACTCGATTCTTTTATAATTTTATTCATGATTTAGGTTTATGAAACCCTATCATGATCATCCATGGATGAATCTTGAAGTTTGGGAAACCCTAGGTATGAATGGATGATGTTCTTGATTTGTGAAATAAGAACAAAAGTTTGAGTTTTAAGAAAACCATGGTTTTAATGGCGCAATATTAGGGTTTGGGAAACCCAATAGGGTCACGGCCATGAGGGATTCTTCCCTATTTGGTTTTGGTTACATGGGTTTTAGAAACCCTAGGATGTATTTTCATGTTTCTTGATTAAGTTTAAAATTGTTTTAAATTGATTCTTGATGCGTGCTATCTTGTGATTTAAATTGTTTAAATTTATGCTTTAATGGATTTTTTGTTAAGTTGTTAACAATGGTGATTAGGGTTCTTACAAAACCCTAATTGATATTCAATGGTGGCTGGTTTTAGGTTTAGGAAACCCTAAGTCAAAATAGGAAACTTTCTTGATTTGAATTAGGAATCCCTAATTGACAAATCTTGAAAATCCCTAGTTTCATATTTTGAAATTATTTGATTTAGGAAAGTTTCTTGTACTGATTTGATTCTTTCTTACTTTGAATGATTTTAATTTAGGAAATATAGCAACATGTTTAGTGTTTATGAAAACCCTAGAAAGATAGGATTAGGTAACCCTACTAGAAAAAACGCCTACGACTAAGGTGCAAAACCTTAGTCTTTGGCTTAAGACTACGGTTTTAGAACCGTAGTCAGGCGGGTGGTAGTCTTTTCCTTGACTACGGTTTTTGAACCCTAGTCTTTTCTGTACAAAGGACTACGGTTATAAACCTTAGTCTTTTAAGAAACAACTACGATTTAAAACCCTAGTCTTAACCCAAAAGACTACGGTTTTAAACCCTAGTCTTTTAAGAAACAACTACGGTTTAAAACCCTAGTCTTAACCCAAAAGACTACGGTTTAAAACCCTAGTCTTTTATAAGAAGACTACGGTTTTAAACCCTAGTCTTTCATAAAACGACTACGGTTTTAAACCAAAAAGACTACGGTTTTAAACATTCCTCTTTGATTTACCCACGAAAAATAAAATATTTTTTGTAGGCAATTTTGTTTTCAATATTACATACATATGACTTGTAACCTTTATATACACCCAATCACATTCCAAACCACCCATTAAAGTGCAAAAATCATTAATAAAATTATCCAAGAAAAATACAAAATATTCGTACAAATGCAATAATTAGTTAAAAGTGGTACAGTTAATGTTGGAATCCTAGATACTTGCTGTATGGGTACATTCAAGTCATCCTCTATTCCAAAACTAAATTCTAATAATAAGTCTTTGAATGCATCTTCTTCTCAACAAGCAAGTTGGTTTCGTCCTCCATTTTTTGTTGAGTTCCAGACCTAATTGGAAACCTACATAAAGAAAATAATAAATAAATCACACAAAATTATATAATTATAATGAATATCAAAGAAACGGAAAATGATAGCTTAGATGGAATAGGGAAACCTTCACTACTACAAAAACTGTCAAAGGGGACACTTAAAAAGTGTCCCCATAGGTGTTTGACGACACTTTGGGAAGTGTCACATATGCAATAAACAAAGAAAGATGGAAAATCTCATCTTTCAGGTCCATCATGTATAGGCCTTCTCTTATCTTTTGATCCTGAAATATTATATTAGAAGTTAAAAATGTGTTTACCTAAAAAAACTTTTAGGTAAAAGAAGCTAAAACTATAAAGTTCGCATTGCCATCTCTATATAATGTACTATCCTGACAGATATGACAACCTACAACAAATACTACAACAAAAATAGCATTTTACGGCGTTTAAAAAACGCCGTAAATAACTATTCAGGTTTTTCCGGATACAAAGTGGGTCCAAATTGTAAGATCTTATGTTTGGTAAGTTACCTATTAGGTTTTTTGTTGTTCTAATTTGAGCACAAAAGCCGATTACACTTGTTCCAACAAAAAGGTGGTTTACACAGGACAATCAACAAAACCCCTTTATATTTATTACCATCTACAATTCCAGGTAGTACATCAGACATCAGAACTTTATACTAAAAAATAATTAAAAAGTCCGCTAACAAGGGAAAAAATTAAGTTCTTGGTCATTACACAAGTGAAACAACAAAAAATGATATAATATACTGGTCATGGTGATAATATATTAGGCTAAAATAGCTCAGGAAATTGTACTCACCTGGCCTCCCCACTCATCCTTCTCAAGACCCAGAAAATGATGCCAAAACTTTACATATCAACACCCATCAGCTTCTAAGAACAGATAAAAAAGATTAACATGTTAATCTTGTAATAATAATAAAAAAATCTTGTAATTTATGTCATTATATCTATTTAGCAGAAATTATCCTAAGAGGTACGAGATTAGGAAGAGGAATCCTAAGAGGTACCTGCTCCTCCAATCAACCAAAAAAAGCTTCAGGACAAAAAAATAAAGCTATAAAAGTTTCTTTATGGAAAAATAATACAGAATCATAAAGGAATACCAAGACAGAATATCAAATTCAAGAGAATAGCATGTAAATAGCATACATGATTAAAAATATTAAGTCAATAAATGTAGGTCTGAACTGATTACATAGATAAAAAAAGACTAGCAATTATCCTTGTAGCTAATTCAAAGCATAAGACAGAATTCCTCAAAGGTAGCAAACCTTTCTCATGGCAATAATTTTCTTTCTCAGAAATAAGTATCTGGATTCAATATATAAGGCCACATAAATTTAAAAAGAACAATAACAAGAAACTAGGAAATTTGGGAAAACCACACACAATATGTTCCTAACATATCCCTCCTATGGACGACTTACATCAAGACAATGCCCTTAGCAGATTAATAAATTGAAAGATGTATTTTTTTTTCTTTTGTTTACTCATCAACCTTAAGAAAAAATATTCAAAAGACTACTTTCCAATCTTTCTGCAAAGCTAGCAGGTTATTAATGCAATAGAATTTACACAGCTGCTAACTTCAAGCAAAAAAGTATTGATGATATTCAAACACAAAGCATATTGCATTCTAAGAGTAATAGAGATTTATGCAGAAATCATTTCCAATATGAGTTATGTACGTAATGAATACTCACCATGTTCAGATAAACCATTATGATGTTTTGGCCGTAGCGGGGACCACAATACAAGATGAGTACCAACACTACAGCTATTGCTGTGGCTGTATATAAAAGAAATGCTAGACAGAAGAACACATCAAACCAATCAAGACGAAAACTACAAAGAGCAGAAGATGAGCATTCGAAGGGTAACCAAAACTCATGAGCATACCTGGTTGGATTGCTAATTCCCATATTTCTTTTACCGAGCTGAAAGAACGTTCACTGGGAGCATGTAGCACGATAACCACGGAACCCACTATGCATAAAAGACACCCCAACATTCCCATTTTCTGCAGTTTTCTCCTTCAGCAAGAAATGTGCTAAAACAACATTCCCATTTAGCCCCTGAAGTATTGTTTCAGAGGCACAAATTTCACTCACAAGTGTAAATCATCAGCGTATAAATAACAATTTCAATCACAACCTGCCATCTGATAAGTCATATTAGTAGCATAAGCATATACAATGTCTGTTTGATCATTTAAGTCTAACCATCTAATTTGCAAACAAGTAATCCTGATACATAAGAATATCTTTTCACTTATTATACATGAAATCGAATGGCAGAGTTCATCAAATTGAGCTAACTTCTAAGACACTGGACCTATAAAATGGTACCAAAGTAGATAACAGGTCCCCAAACCCCCTGGGATAATCTCAACTATCATATGCTCTGTGGAGGACATTGCCAAAACACAAATGTCTGCAGCAGCAGTTGTTTCGCCTTGCATGCTGAGTGGCCATACTGCGAAGTCATCATCAATCTTAATGTAATCATATATTTGTTTAGGCCCTACTGTCAAAATCATGAATGAGATTCACTAACTATTTGATTTATATGTCAGTTTTTAATGGACTAAACAAATAAATAAAACAAAAACCACAAGACCAGTAGAACTTCAAAGTTTTGCTGATGGTTGATCCGTGGGCCGGGGTGTAATTATTTCTTATGGCCTTTTGCAAAATTGATTCTTAAATGCATTTCTCTTAGAACTTACGCATAAATTCGATTTTTTTTATGCCATATGTTCTATATATGGCTGGAAGAACATCACTAAGTCATTTAAACAAACACTTGGTGTTCAAAAAAAATAAAAAAATAAAAAAACCTAACAATTATACTCAATGCACCAAGCGGGGTCACAAGCACAGCAGGGGCAAAAACGTAAGCTACAAAATTAGCTATCTCTCCAACAATCACTGCCAATTTTCCAAAAATCATCAAATCAACATATTCAAATCCTTCCTAGCTCCAAAACCAACATGCCAAAAAGCATTAACCAAATAAAAATAAACAAAAGTAAAAAAATAACTCCACTCAATTGAGCCAATTACTAATTTGCGGCCCAATTGAGTTTAGGTTTTTTTTTTCTTTTAATTCATTTATGAATTTAACCAAGAGAATCATGACACTCCAAACATCATCTTTTGCAACTAGCTCAACATAATTTAACCTCTGAATATTTCAAATTTCAAGACCTAAGCCCGATTTTCTCTTGTCTATTTTCCATATTAGTTTTCTCTCCCTTTCCTCTTCTCATGGTCTAAAATAATTTCATCAAACAAAACAAAAAGCCTAAAGCCCTAAACCCATAACAGCTCTTAAAGCTAAACCAACATAATTGAAAGAGAATTAATGCTGACATTCAAACATTTCCAACTCAAATATCATAGAACAGAGTAAGTTTATAAGCCAGTAAAAATTATGCAAAACAAAATGAGGATTTTTGCAGCCAAAGCCCTAAAAGGAGAGAGAAAGAGGGGAAAAGAGTGCATTGCTGGAGAGGGAGAATAAGATGATGAAATACCCCTGTTCAGCGTTTACATCAAACTCTGAGATACCTTTGTTCAGCTTTAGGGTTTCCTTTGTAATGGCGAATGTAGAGTGACTGTCAGCCTTCTTCTCAAGGGGCTGCAACGGCTGATGTGAGCACCGGTGAAAAAAGAAGGGGCTGGCAGCTAGGCTAGGGTTTTGATCGCCATGTGAAGGGATGGAGAGGTTATGGAAGGAAACCCAAATGGCAGCTAGGCGCGGGATTGAGATGGAAAATAAAAGTTTTAACTCGTGGGAACTCTCTGAAAATGGAGAGAAAAGACTACGGTGTTAAGAACAGTAGTCTTTTCTTAACATTTAACTAGGTATTTAAAAACCCTTGTCTTTTCGTACCTTTTAACTACGGTTTTATAACACAACAAAAGACTAGTGTGTTATAAAACCCTAGTTAAAAGGTAAGAAAAGACTAGGATCCTAGGAATCGTAGTCTTTTCTTATTTTTCAACTAGGGTTTTAAAAAACCCTAGTCGTTTCATACCTTTTAACTAAGGTTTTAAAAAACACTAGTCTTTTGTCTAACAAGTTCCTAGTCGTAGCCCATTATTCTTGTAGTGTAAGGTTTGTAAAACCCTAACCCAAACCCTAAACCTAAACCATAACTCTCTCTCTCTCTCCCACTACCTCACGGCCATGGGGTTGTGAACCCTAATGGCCATTGTGTGCTTTTTTTTTTTTTCACATGTTATGTTCTTCATGTGTTTTATAAATTGTTTATTAAGTTCTCAAAATTGATTTCATTGTTTTTGAAAATTTTAAATGAAGAACAAGTAAGTTTGATGAAAAAGTGTTTTATAAAAATAATTTTAGTGTTCTTGAGAGATTGAGTAATTCATGAGATGAATTAATGTTTTAATTGTTTAAAAACATTTAGGGATGTTTCTTAACAGTATATTAGCATGTTAAAAGTGTTTTGACATAATTATATATTGCTTGGATTAATTTTAAAAATCGTTTTGAAATTAAAACAAGGTTGCTGTTTTTCTGGACAGCAACTATGTAGCTTTTGTAAAATCCATGAAAAATGTTTTCTAAGGTTTTCAAAGCTCACCATCTATCAACTTCATCAACATGAGGTCTTAGCTAAGTTTAGAAAGTGTTCCCATGACTTATTATGACCCACAATAGCCTCACTAAGATTTTTATGTTTAAGAGTCAAATCTGGATTTTCTGACTCTATATCACAAAATGCCTTAAAGTGATACCATATGAAGGAATCACGACTTGAGACCTCTGCCATTGGAAAGAGGACTGAAAAACCTGGTGAATTGAAGTGTTTCCATGACTTAGTTCATTATAGGTTATGCCCAATAAATGCATTTGTGAAGAAATTCCAGAATCTGCCATGGTTTGGAGTTCATGTCACAAAGTGCTTTAAAATGATACCAAACGTTGGAATCATCAAACGAGACCTATGCCATTTGAAAGAGGACTGAAAATCCTTGTGAAATAAAGTATTCTCACATTTTAAAAGATAGTTTTAATATAGGAGAGTTTAGTCCCAAAACAGTAGCTGAATTCTAAGTTTTTGTTGAAAAACTGGATTTGTGTCTTTCCTAGAATTTTTGTTTTGAGTTATTATTTAAATTCTACCATTGTAGGTTAATAGTGATTAATCTACTATGCATATTAAGGTGTTAAATTTATGATAAAAATTATGCAAATAATTTCTCGAATTAAATTCTATATATTTGAAACCCTAATAGTGTTAATTAGAAGTTTCACTTGTTTAAGGAAATACACTAGTATAGTCATATGTGATATGATAGGATTCTTTTTAAATGAGATTTAAAAGAACTTTGTTATTGTTATGAGATAATAATAATAGCTTTATTATTGTTATGGGATAATAATAATATGACTTTAATTAATTATATGCCATTTGTCATCATTACCTTACTTTTGTAGCTTTATTTTATGCAATGTGATTGTATAACTGTGACTGGATAATTATGGACTTAAGACCAATTAAAATGAGATGTGATTGGCCGCTTGGATGTGAATGGTTTATTTTTTGGGATTTTATTTAAAGTAGTTTAAATATGGTGATGTAATTATTTGGGGCTTGCATGCCTCTTTCCATCTTTTTACATATGTACTTTCCTTTCTCCTTAATCCCTTTCTTCTTTTATATTAAATTGTAATGTACAATTCGAGAAAGCGAGTGGTAGACCCAAGGAACATGGTGAAGTCTTGTATAAGAGGAAAGCAAGGACTTGAGAAGGACTTGGCAAGGACATCAAGATTTTGAAGAAAATTTGTTTGTCGTTATGTAATAGTTACATAGGATTTATTACGATCACCCAACCCACACCTAAAGACCTAGGGTTCATCTTTATGGCTCAAAGAATGAACCCACCCTTAAAAGTCCATAATATATCCAAGGCCCATTAATATATGAGATGTATGCCAGATAGGGCCTTGACCTAACTTATTATATGTTCAAGATGAATCCACCGTAACCTTCAAAAGGACGGTGGGAGGATAATTGAGAAATAATAATAAAAGTAGGTCTAAACCTTTATTATGTATGTTTGATATTTATGTGATGCATGTGATGTATATTTATTTAAAAATGAGACCATTTTACAAAACCCCTTTATTTCAAAATTAAGTTGTAAGGAAGAGGCCTTGGGCTTTATCCTATGGACACCCCATTTTTACCAATTATTTTCACATATATTTTTGAAAATGATCAACTCGAAGAGTGGGTCATTTGATGGGAAATTAGGCTTGTAAAGACCAGATTACCCAAATTATCATTTTTAGGGAAAATGGATAATTTATCATTTCATGTGTCATTTGCATTGCATTTGACTTTTGAAGTGTTTTAGAACATCCCTGTAAATTTTCATGTCATTCTGATGAGAGTTCGATAAGTAATTAGGGTTTTTGCAACTTGAGGGGCGTTTTCGTCCTTTTTCTCGTATAATTTCCGAATGATCTCCGAATTCGGAACAGATTGTTTCATGAGGTTTATATGGATGTGGGGAGTTTATTTGGAGTGTCAATTGAACTTTTGGATGGTTGGAATGGATTCGCCTAAAATCGATCCTACGGGCGAGAATGAGTCAAACAAGAGTTTTATTCAAATTGACCGTGAATCGGTCATTTTCACCAAAATCAAAGATTTTCAAAATATATTTTCAAGTACCAATTTCATAATAAAACCATATTTTTAGAAGTGGTTCAAGCCTAATTGATCAATTTTATAAAACAGGGAATGGTCATATGACCAATTTTGGCACAAACCCAGTCAATTAGCTAGCTTTTTGGTAAAACCCTTGACCATGGTCAAGCATTTTTGACCCAAAACCCTTCTAAAAATATAGAGGATCAAAGCACGGTCGTTTTGATACCTGGATCATCGAATTTGGATCAAAATTGAGCAAGATATGGTCAAAATATGAAGATCCCTTGAAAATGGGAGAAAATATGGAAGGTCACACTTGGTGACCGTCCTAGCTAGGACGGCCAACTGTCCAGCCCAGGACGGCTAGCCGTCCAGGCTAGGACGGCCACCAGGATAGTCGACCTCATTTTGTTAGTTTGGAAAGTTTGAGACTTTCCTACCCATTTTGCCCGACTTTGTTCGATTTTTTGGAATAAATTCGAATGTATTTCAGCTTGCAAACCCTAGGATGAATGATTCTAAACCCTAGGATGAATTTTAGGTGGATCAATCCCAACCATTCAAGGTTTTTCAACCCTAACTCTATAAATACACTTTGATAGAGTTAGGGCAAGGGGGAGGAAGAGGTTGTACCTTAGAATTTCGTTTTTGATTCATCATTTTGAGGGACAACCAGAGGCTAAGAGGTGAGGGAGAGGAGAAGGATTCAAAGCTAGAAGCTTAAAGGAGGTTTGCTAAGAAGAAAGAAGAGAGGTAAGTCATCTATACTAACTCTTTCATTTGATTTTCATGTAAATCATCCATGTTATAGTAGAACTTAGTTCATTTTTGTGTGAGATGAACTAACTTCTATTTTTTATGAGTTTTTTTATGCATGTTAGAATAGGTTTTTCTTTCTTATTATGTTAATATGCATGATAGGGTAATAGTAGTATATGTTTGGATTATATTATTTGTGTTATTCGTTTGCATATTAGGATGGGTTGTAGTTCATTTTTTTTATATAGGATGTAATATATTTGTGTGGTTAGGAATATGTAGGTTTGGTTAAATAGTTATTTGTTAGCAAGCATGTTAGGAT
Organism: Hamamelis virginiana; assembly: GCA_017140935.1. NCBI lineage: Eukaryota > Viridiplantae > Streptophyta > Magnoliopsida > Saxifragales > Hamamelidaceae > Hamamelis > Hamamelis virginiana. Next base: position 1,139,776 of record JAESVK010000164.1, read on the forward strand.
GTCTTTCATTATGATTTTATTTGAGTAGATGTGTTTAGGGTTAGGTCCGTTATGATTTTATGTGAGTAAATGTGTTTAGGGTTAGTTTTGTTATGATTTTATGTTAGTAATCATATTTAGGATGTCTTTTGGTATGATTTTATGTGATTAATATGTTTAGGATGAGTCTTTTGTTATCATTTTATGTATGTGAGCATGCCTAGAGTAAGTGTTGATATGTTACGTAATTGTTGAAATCTTATGGTGTTCATTTGATAACCATATGATATTAATGATTATATGAGTATGTTAATACATTATTTTGACATGTGATGGGTCTTGAGTCTTTATTTTTCTTGTTTTTTTATGATTATTTAAACGCTTAACATGGATTTGATGGTTTGGATATATAAAATGTGTACGAGGGAACGTGCAAAGGTAAAATCCTTCCCTTGTGTTTAGAATAATTATTTAAGCATGTTTTTGTTTGGTTTTTGATGTGTTTTTGTATAGTTTTCTAGTTGAGCATGTTAGATTATATGTTAGGATTTTTATTTATTGTTTTTAAAGTCGATTAATCATGCTAATTAACCCCCACAAAGTAAAGGTTCAAATCTGTCCAGATTTGAACATAGACTTTAATGAGGCTTAAATAGCATTTTTAAGCAATAATTTCATATGCATTTTGTAGATTAAATTTGTATATCATGTTAGTATGCATATTAGGGTTTTTTATGATTAATCATGTGATATAAATATGCTTTTTAAGCACTTCAAAGTGGATATTCAAATCTGTCCAGATTTGAATACACACTCTTGAGTGACTTAATTATCATGTTTTAGGTCACATTTATGCATGTTTCTTTATATGGTTTTATAGTATATTCATGTAGGATGCATGCTAGGTCATTGTCATGATTTTTATTCTTTATTTTTAAGGTTTTTAGAATGGTTTAAGGTTTGTATTTGAATCTGTCCAGATTTGTTTATGCCCTTAAATCACTTCTAAAAATCATTTTAGGGTCAAATCCAACTTAGAAATAAGTTTAGGTTCATATAGTTGAATTAATATGTATTTAGGAGCATCCTCATGCATTGTAGAATTGATTTCATGCCTATTTGATTATTTTGTTTAAATTTCAACATGCATTGCATTAGTATTTTAGGGCTTTCGATTAACTTTAGGGTTAGTTAGAGACCCTAGGATTAGGAAGGTCACTTGACCTTCCCTAGGACTGTCCTCTGTTGTAGGAATTAATATCAGAATTAAGTATTGTAATTAATTCAAGAGTTTATTTTCGAGAGATTTTCTACAAAGGTTTTTAATATGATTTTTATGAAATAAATATGATTTTTATGGAAGATTTGATTATTAAATGATTTTTCAAAAGAATTTGAAATATTTTAAGATTTTTATCTTGGGATAAGATTCCTCCCAATACGATTTGTTTTTCTTGAAATATCTTTGAAAAAGATTTTCAATTGGAATTGAATTCTAAAGATAAGAATTATTTAGAATATTTGGATTTTGGGAAAGTCTTTTAATTTGAAATGATTTCAAATAAGCAATTTCAAACGGTTAAAAACTCTCGAAGCTAGAGTCTTGAATTAAGTTGAAATACTTTTGATGATGTGGTTGATTACAATAGGAGAGTCCTAGGGTAGTCGAACTACGTGGACTTTGATACTTGCTAGGTAACACTAGTAAGTTACGTAGGCTTTAATAGGGCTCAAGTTCGCCCTACGATGCTAATGGGGTGTCCTAGGTTTTTAGGGTTTGTTTGTATATTATTATTATTATTATTATTATTATTATAGAGTGTTGCATTTATATCACTATTTTGTTGGTTGATTAGATTATTTAGGATTATCTATATTAAGATTTTAAATAGCCCGAATAAATTAGAATTCCTTTAATTAGGGCGAGGTGGGTGTTTACAAGCGAAAGCTTGGAACCTTCCCACGTCATAACCTAGCCCCCGGATCCATCTCTGGTTCGAAGACTGTCTTTTCATTGAAATGGAGTTTGTTTTGTTTTATTTAAAATAAAATATTTTTATGGTTTCCTTATTCCTTAAAAATAAGGTGGCGATTCCTTTGTTTGTTTTTCTAAAAATCTTAAATCATCGCACGGTGATGATGTGGACCCAAGCGAGATAAAAGGGCTGGTCCACTCTAGCCTCCCACCATTACATGATAGGTGGATTCTTATGGTGGATATGTTCGGCTGTAGATGTGCAGGAACATGTTCATCCTGAGGGTTCATACTGTCTTGTTTTAATATTGGATATTATAAGGTGCGATAATGGTGTATCCCAAGAACCTATTATGTGAAGGGTGCAAAATTCAATTGACCATACTTATGTGAATGGTGGGTGTGACTTAACTAATAATATACTACCCAAGAAACTATTATGTGAGGAAATTATATTATAGAGGCTAAAGGATGATTGGAATTTTCTTTGAAAAGCATTAGGATAAGAGTTATCCACTCATTAAGGGTTAGTATCCAAGAACCTATTATGTGAGGATTACTAATTCTTAATGGGACCCCAATCCCTACTATGGAATTTTAAATGATGAAAATCCCGAGTCTCATCTAAGGGAGTATGAGATTTGAATCAAATAGTGGGAGGTACTGATCGACTCAAACAAGGGAGGTTATTTCTTCTTTCGTGATCAATATTTAAATTTATAAAAGTACTCGTGCTAGTAACCTCAATTCGTTGAAAAAGTGATTTTGTGCACGGGTGTCAAACCACAGGGACTAATGGCTGAGTTATGAGAAATTATTACGAATTCGATTCTAGTTACCAAGCGATTTCTTGATTGATGATTGGTTGGTTGTTTAAACTAACAGAAATAAAACGATTGATTAAATCAAATAAAAAAGAAACCTTAGGTTTTCGAATCCACTTTAGTTAGGGAATTACCATGCATGTGATTGACATTAAGGGTTCGCAATCGTTTATGAACGGTGATGATCTAAACTACAAGAATAAATCATCATAAATATTATGCATATGTACGTTTAGTCGGATTCATCCAAAAAAGGCATAACCTGTCAAGCGGACCATGCACAGGTTATCCAAATGAGGTATGAATGGACTAGACGAACCTAAGCATATTCAATTAATACTATTGCACAACCAATATGATTGAAATCATAGAGAACATTCATATTCAAAAGATATATTATTAAAATAACAAATTGCATAAGAAGGACAATCTCTCAAAGTTGTACAATTGTCATAAACTATTACAAAACCCAAAACCTTAATCAATACATAATAAAAACTACTAACCAAGCTTCATCTACACCCAAGGAAAGGAGTATAGCTGCTCATGATCGGAGTTGAATCATCGGGGGTCTTCGATCCTTCCATGGTAGCCCAAAATCCAAGGTAAATGATGATAGAGGTGAGAGAGAATGGAGAAGATGGAGAGAAAGTGTATATGGAGGCTAGGTTAAGTCTGACTACTCTTAATCACTCAGAAAAGTTCACTTAAATACTTTATAAGAAACTTGCTAAAATTGAACTGTCCAAAAATAGCATAATAAGCAGCTAAAAATCCGGGCACGACTCCCGATGAGGTCTCTATCGATAGAGAAGGGAGTGTCTATCGATAGAGCAATAAAATTGGTAAACATGGCCACTGTCTATCGATAGAGGGCAGTCCTGTCTAACGATAGGCACCCTCTATCGATAAAGGATCGATAGAATGTCTATCGATGAGCTCCATTCCTCATTTTTTGCTTCCTTTTTGCTTCTAAAAGCTTCCCATGAGCCTCCTTGCACCCTTTTGAGGATTTTCCCGTCCCATTGACTTCACATTTAACTTCATCGAAAGGCGAATGCAGAAAACCAACCTCGAGCATGCTCAAATTGCCACTTTTATGAAGGATTCCTATAAAACAAGATAAAAGCATTAAGTTCATGATTTACGACTATCAAATAACAAAGTTCAAGTAAAATCCATCGATAATAAGTCAAAAGGACTCAATAAAAGCATTGATTGTAGAGCAATCAGGTACAATAAAACTTAAAACCAAAAAGTTTTTATGGTTTAATAACATGAAATTTACTTGTGTTATTTTCTGTTGTAGATGGCACCTTTAAATCCTCTATCTAGAATTCTTGACGACAAACGTTTGACTGTCCAAATTCCAATAACTGGATCAAAAATCTAAAAATAGTTTTAGCTACTGATAAGATTGAATACATTATCAAATATCCATGCCTCAATGCTTTGCCTGAGGGGGCATCTGAAGAAGAGAGAGACACTTATAACAAGTGGCTCGAGAATGATGTGCAGGTTAGATGCTATATGATGACATCTTTGACCAATGAGCTCCAAAGGCAACATGAGATCATAGACAGTGCATATGCAATCCTACAAAATCTTAAAGAGTTGTATGAATCACTAAGCAGGATTGTAAGGTACAATACTGTTGGTGAACTCTTTTCAAGTAATATGGTGGAAGGGACATCAGTGAATGAACATTGCCTAAAGATGATCCGGAACATCCATGCTTTTCATGATTTAGGTGTTGAGATCACATCAGAAATGAGTACTGATATTCTGCTTCAATCATTTCCTTCAACCTTTAAACAATTCATCATGAATTTTTAGATGTCTGATGTGAATGATAAAGTCTCATTGACTGACCTGGTGAATATGTTGATAACTGCTGAGGAAACCTTGAAAAAGGATTCCAAAGGAAATATTTTGGTTATTGATGGGGCTTCAACTTCTAAAACCAAGCCTAAGGGCAAAGGAAAGAAGAAGAAGAAGACCAATCTTAAGCCAAAAGGAGGAATAAAGAAGAATGATAACAAAGGAAAGTGTTTCCACTGCGGCAAGGCTGGTCATTGGAAAAGAAACTGCAAGGAGTATCTAACTTCATTGAAGAATGGATCTTCTATTGGTACGTCCTAATTTATTCATTTGCTAATTATGAATTAGTATTTTGCTTATGGTATGTGATACCTAATTATGATTTTTCTTATACAATGCGATTGTATGTAGGGGACAAAGGAAAACAAAAGGTCGAGTAGACATCGAGCTAGTTATGTTTGGAAAGGATCAAGAGTTGCTGCCTTTAACATTAAGCTTGATTTTTGATCAGTTTATTAAAGACTTTAAAGAACTTTTATAATTATTGCCAGTTGTAATAAATATTTCTTTTGAAGTTTTATTAAGTTTTGAATACTTTGTTTATTTAAAACAGTTTATCTATAATATTTGATATTTGATATTGTATTTGGAAATTGATTTAAAGTTCTTAGTTCTTTATAAATTTATTGAATAAATAAATATGATAATTCAACTATAAAGGGTCACATTAATAGATGAATACTGATTCATTAATTAATATAACCCATTACCTTATTTGATAAGGAAATTGAAAGGATAATACATGGGATGTATAAACCTTATATTTTAGTTTGAATAAATCATATCATTAATAGACCTTAAATATGTCAAACAATTTAAGTTTGAAGATTATTTGAATTATGAGATATTTCAAATAAACTTTAAAATTATGTTTTCATAAATAAAGAGTTATTAGAAAACAATGTTTTCACAAATGGTTAAGAACCATACCTTAGTAAAAACATCAAAGGGACTTTATGTTGTTAAAAGGTTTAAAACATAATATACCCTGTTTTCAAAAGGATTAGTGGGAGCAATAAAGTCGTCAAATTTATTCTTAACTTTCTTTATAAAGTACATACTTTAAAATACTAGTGTAGTAATATGAATTCTATAAAGCGTTATAAGAATTCATATCCCTTAGAATTAGATTTTATGGGAATAACATATGAGCATGACATTTGAGAAATATAAGACTCATATGATACTAAACTATGTACTCAAATCATATCATGAATGCTACAAATGGTTGTAAGCAAATATTGATTAATGATTCAGAATATGAATTTAAATAAAAATAAGTATATTCTTAAAAGAGTTTAAGAATGAAATACTTAAATATAAAGAAATCTTATCAGGTGTGTCATTTACAAATTGCCTAAGAGAATATCTAGTGTATACATTGTTTTCTTTCGAGAACATAAGTCTTATTTACTAGGACATCAGAGTTGGCAGCAAATTTTAGTTTAATTACTATTATTGTAAATAATTTGCAAAACTAGTTTGCGTAGAATCTTCTTTGCCATAACACCTTGTGAGTGTTAGAAGCTTTGTCTTGCGAGGATTAGCATACGATACTATGGAGATTGGCTTTAGTGTAAATGGGAGATTGTTAGAGATATGCCCTAAACCAATCCTAAAGAGCATATCTATTTCATATTATATTAATTAGAAGGTATAAATTGTCTTGTATATTTAATTATATATATGATAAAGTCCATGAATGAATGATAAGAGAAATATGCATCTCAAGTTGTTAAGATAAAGAGACTGATATTTCTGATAAACATTTATTCTAACTGTTCATACTCATAGGTCTATTAAAGAGGACCTTTTATAAACCACTAAGAGTAGCACAGATTTTAACTAACTCCAATGGGAGGATAGGTAGTCTTTCCTATCAATGTAGTGACACTTTAGTTAATCTGTGGGTGCATATTAGAGAATATGTACATTGAACATGATATACTAGAATGTTCCTATGGAGATTAAGTCAAAAGGAATATTATTTTGTTACGTCCATTTAATTGGTAGTCCTTAGACCTGAGACACCATAGCTATCTTATGCATAGGTTACTAGGGTTTGCTAGTATCTTGTACAGCCTTAACCATAAGGACGTAATCGGTACTCATTGGCTCTAATAAGTTATGTATGAAGATAGATGAGTGTGCAATAAGGAAACATCACTCTCATTTAATGAGAGAGAATGTCAGGATCAGCTCACAAATATAATTCTCAAGATGAATCTATGGCCAGAGTGATAGGTAAACAGTGAAAAGAGTTTCACTGCATTTATCTCATTGAGATTATATTTTGTGGAACATAAATCAAGTTGTTAAGATAGGGTTTGACAGATCACCATACCTAACAGTGACATTAAGGGATGAAGGATTAAGTAACATGAAGGATTCATATAGTTCTGCTATTCACCCAAACCTAGGGTACGTCATTATATGTTGCTAGATGTCACTCATGACTAGTGAAGGCCTAATGATAAGTGTTATCATTAAGGGCAAAATTTGAATTGTTCCAATCGAACCAAAAATAAAAAGTTTCTATTTTAGAGAACATGAGATGTCCCGAACCACTACTAGGTTGGGGTGAACCCAATGGGTCACACACAAACAAATAGTATAACTGAGTCTCTTGAATTAAAGAGAGAACGAAATTTTCTAATTGTAATTTAACAAAGAGCCTTATTATTAATTGTTAATAATTAAGGAGTTAAATTATATTTGGAAATAGTATTAAAAAGAAACCCTTATGGTTCTCTATAAATACAAGGTAATGGGACATGCTAGCACTAAGCCACCCACTCATCAAAAAAAGAAGAGACAAAAAATTAGAAAAGGAAACCCCTAGGGCCATGAGCTATAGAGGAGTGTTCTCTCTCTCTCAATTTTGGTGCTCTCCTCTTTCCTCTCCTAGATTGTAAAGTGCAAGGTTCTTGAGGTCTTGTGTTCGTGTGGATACCATCGGAGGTATACACTTTGAAGCTCGCGAAGAAAGCTGCTACAAGGAATCCGAGTAAGTTTATTAAAGTGTATAAATATATATACTTGTATGTATAAACTCATGACCCAATGCTTGTAATGATTCTTGAATGTTTGTGATGAATGGATTCATTATTATAAATTTTTTTTTTATTGTATGACTTCCGCTGTTAATCCATGTACGTCACATCCTTTCAGCTTTGTCTTACGAAGACTAGTATAAGATACTATGGTGATTGGCTTTAATGCAAGTGAGAGATTGTTAGAAGTATGACCTAAAACCAATCCTAAAAGACATAGTAATTTCATATTATTATATTTTGAAGGTATAACTTATTTTATGTGTTTAAACATATATGATAAGGTCCATGAATAAATGATAAGAGAAATATACATCTCAAGTTGTTGAGATAGAGAGACTGATATTTCTCATACAAATTTATTCTAAAGAGTTCCTACTCATGGGTTTATTAAAGTGGATATTTATAAACCGTTAAGAGTAGCACATATTTCTTAACTAACTCCTATATGAGGATATGTAGTCTTTCCTATCAGTGTAATGACACTTTAGTTAATCTGTGGGTGCATATTAAAGACTATGTACACTGAACATGATCTATAAGAATATTTCATATGGAGGTTTTGTCAAAGTAATATTCTTATGTTACGTCCATTTAATTGGTAGTCCTTAGACCTGAGACACCATAGCTGTCTTATGTATAGGTTATTAGAGTTTGATAGTATCTCGTACAGCCTTAACCATAAGGTTGTAATCGGTACTCATTGACTCTAATAAGTTATGTATGAAGATAGATGAGTATGCAATAAGGAATCATCACTCTCACTTGATGAGAGAGAATGTCAGGATTAATTCACAAAGATAATTCTCAAAGTGAATTTCTGGCCAGAGTGATAGGTAAACAGTGAAAAGAGTTTTACTGCATTTACCTTATTGAGATTATATTTTGTGGAACATATATCAAGTTGTTAAGATAGTGTTTGACCGATAACCATACCTATTATCTTAACAGTGACATTAGAGGATGAAGGATTAAGTAACATGAAGGGTTCACATAGTTCTACTATTCACCCAAACCTAGGGCACGTCATGACACATTGCTAGACGTCACTCATGACCAGTGAAAGCCTATTTATAAAGTGTTATCAATGAGGGCATATTAGGAAACATTCCAATTGAACCTTAAAATAAAAAGTTTATATTTTATGAGACATTGAGATGTCCCTATCCACTGCTAGGTTGGGGTGAACCCAATGGGTCACACACAAACAAAGAACATAAGTGAGTCTCTTGAATTAAAGAGAGTGGGGAATTCCCTATTTAATAATTAAACAAAAGCCTTATTATTAATAGTTAATAATTAAAGAGTTTAATTATAATAGGAAATAAATATTAAATAGAAACCCTAGTGGTTCTCTATAAATATAAAATGATGGGTCAATGCTAGCACAAGGTAACCACTCATCAAAAGAAATGAGCCACAAAATTAGAAGAGGCAACCCTAGGGTCGGCCCCTATAGCTTTCCTCATCTAGCCGTGAGCTCCCTTTCCCCTCTCCAAGCTTGTCTCTTCTACTTTGGTGAAGTGCAAGGGTTCTTGAGGTTTTGTGTTCGTGTGGATACCATCGGAGGCTTCATACACTTTGAATCTCGAGGCAAACTACATCGAAAGGCGAAATCAAGTAAGTATGATTTAAGTTGTTAAATATATACTCTTGTTTAATATATACATGGTTCCATGCTTGTTCAAATCCATCCTGGATTTCGATGAAGGATTCAAAAATTTTAAAGTGTTATTCTCTGTCTTCCGCTGCGAATTCGGGTTTCATCGATTTCTTTTCTGATCATTAGTGCAAACAAGACCCAAAGAATAAGTATAAATAATAAATAAGCATAAGGTCAAATGTGAATGTTGGAGAGCAAAAAACTAGTCGTTACAACTTTTCTGTATAATACTGTTTGAATAGCCCGAGACCCTATTCAAACAGAATAGTCGTCACAACATATTTTTACTCATCGTTTGAATGGTAAGTGAACCTGTTCGAATGGCCAAGCCAAAAAGGTGCCATTTGTTCAAACGGTGAACAGAGCAAGAACAAGCTCTTTGTCCTGTTCCAATGAGCTGGCCCATTCGAATAGCCTAGCAGACCCATTTGAACGGCCTAGCTGACTCGTTTGAATGGCCTAGTAGACCCGTTAGAACGACCAAGCCATATTTCTCCCAACAACGATTTTAAACTAAGTTTGAGTGAAACAATGGAAAAATGGCTTGAATGTAACAAATTAAGTCCAATGGTCTTACGGTCCAACTAGGTCAAGGTCATGAGCTAAGAGAATTTAACCACATAGAGAGATTTATACAAATAAATCCTAACACTCTCACAGAATGTCAATTACAAAATCTTCCCAATTAAATCTTCAATATCGAGCTTCAACAATGCCAATGCTCTTTTCTCCACGCTCCTTAGTGATTAGGCAATTTGATCCACTTAAGCTTAGCTTTAAAGATCTTCCAAATTGAGCTTGAGCTTGGCTTGCCTCATTGGTTTGCTTTGGATGCCTCTAGCTAATTTGATATACATATATATATATATATATATATATATATATATATATATATATATATAACTTGCATCACTTGATAAAAACATTAGCCAACAAAATATATGTTTGTTATCATCAGAACCTTGACCAAGAAGGTCATACGAGTAGCCTTAAAGCTAACAAATATATTCAACACTCTAGGTTATATTAATTGCAAATCTTATACTCTAGAATTATATTCTTTTTCCAAATATTACTGTAAGAAAACATGACAAGTAGTAGCATCAACAAGGTTCTAACAAGAATATATATATATCTATATATATATATAGGTTTTCTATTAAGCAGTCGACCGCACTTCGTTGGACACGGCCGAGTTTAAACGGGCGCATTTTGGGTTTAAAGTTTAAAAACACAACAAATTTCAGATTTCATTTCGTGAGAGAAGTCAAACCCAAAACGCAAGACCCTCTTTGGCAACAAAGCATCTCAGACGGCGACCCAACTGGTCCGGCGACCCCCTCCGTCTGGCGACGCACTCCATCTCAGCAGCAGTTTGTTCTCAAACCCCATCTCCTTCTCTCACGGCTCGAACCACCAAAGAACCCCCCCAAAACCCACTCCAGCCTTTGCCCCCTTCTCCTCGAACTCTCCACGGCGACCCACTGAGCAGACCGACCAGCGATACCCTCCAGCGACCCCAGTGAGGTGAGCTCTCAAACCACTCCGGCGAACGGTGAGCTCTCAAACCTCTCTTACACTCAATCTCCCTCTCTCACGCTCGATCTCAGCGGGTGAGCTCTCTCTCATGCTCGATCTCAGCGAGACCTCCACTCCGGCGACAGTGAGCTCTCAAAACCCCCCCTCTCCCTCTCTCACGCATTTTCTCTTTGGCTAAGAAGAGTTGAAACCCACGAGTTGATTTTCTGCATATTATATGTTTGATGAAATGCATATCTGAGAATGGTGTGCTAGACTAGAAAGGTGTGCTAGCTACATCACCAGTCTGTGGCAAAGCTTTATGAAAGGCACTCCAATTGACAAACTGTGGCATTATATCAAGAGACACTGAGAATGGTGCCAAAGATCATTTCGGCGGGCTACTTTTTTGGGATTTCTATGAATTAGACATGTCTTTATGAATAATACTTTCAACAAAGAC
>JAESVK010000164.1:1163316-1178927 GCA_017140935.1 Hamamelis virginiana
AAAAAATATATATATATATATATATATATATATATATATATATATATATATATATATATCAAACTACAAGTCATCAAATAATTACAAGTCACCAAATCAGACTGCGAGTTAGCAACTGACAAGTTATGAAAAATTCCATATTGCAAGTTAGCAGACGGCAAGTCATGACTACTACAATATTTACAAGCAAGTTTGGTGTGCTGTCTCTGTTGTCGCTGCAGTCCAACTTGAGGGGGAGTGACAAGGATGATGTCAATTCAAAGAGATAATAATGTAGACGGAATCTGATAATGAGATAGAGATAAGATAATATGATAAGGGTCATTTACATAATGTTTATCCCATCATCACAATGCCTATTTATAGGCTTATGATATACTGCCGTAAGCATTCATTGAATCTATTAATCTACCAATCCAATTTTATTTCTCTTTCATGTATGTATATATATATATATATATATATTTTTGTGATCATTTAGTTTTCCTTATTTACCTCAAAGCAAAAGCCAAAAGCAGATTTGCATGGTTGAGTATTATGGAGGAAGCCAGAGTGTTATGGAGGAAGCTGCGGGATGTTTTAATATTTAGAATGCAAGAAAAATCATTGGTACGTTGTGATATTGGCATTAATTGTGTTGGTTATGATGGGTAGAAGTGGAGGTGGTCAAAGGCAACTTAACGGTGCGGTGATGGGGATGCTAATCTACAAGCACTCATTGTGATGATGGCGATGCTTCTATAGATATATTCGATATATGTATGTATATATATTTTGTGTTAGCAGTGATACCGACAACAGTGGCCATGGCCATGGCCCTGTTTTTTGGGTACTACTAGCTACTTGAAATAATTTTAATTTATGGTTGCATGCATTATGGCAATTAATCAATATATATGTACTGACAGCGGTGCTGCCACATTAAAAAAATCTCATTCATTTATTTATACTCTCTAGTGCCAATGGAGACTTTGGTTTGGCTGTAGATCATGTATGGTGCGGATTTTTTTTTTATTTGGCTTTTTGGCTAATGTAAATCAGGTGTTCTGAAAAATCGACCGTTGGATTGAATATTATTCCTATGTACTTCAGACATGCCAAAATTCACAGTGATCTGACGGTCGATTTATAAAATACAAACTATGAAAAATTTTAACAATTTATATACAGTATACAAACTGCTTACATGATATGGCCCGCCAATGGATGGGAGTAAAATGAATGAGGGATTTGAAAGCAAAATATATTTTTTTGTTTTTTGAAAACAGTTCAAGCAATATATACCACCAGCCTTGTCGTAATGTAATAAAATATAATACATTAATAGAACACATGGAAAGGTGACCAGGAGACAGAGCATTTATGAGTGTCGATGAGGTTGTCAAAGGGTGAGATCACGGGACATCTGCTTCCCTTTTGAACAGGTTATATATATATGTCTATATGATGCTAACGTACAACAAGAAGAAGAGGAGTGTTTTAGAGGGAGACGGAGAGAGAGAGTAGGGTGAGTGTTTTTGGTTTTTGCAGCTGGTACAAATTAAGTTTGTTCGTTCCTCGTCTAACTTGAAGAAGAACATTAAATAGGGAAGTCAGATAGTCAATCTACGGTCAAGTCAGAGAGTCAACATGTTGACTCTCTTAAATGAGGGATGATCCAAAATCATTTAATCCAACGGTGCTAGTGGCCCCCTTCCCACCCTCACTGTCAAGTCAATTCACGTTCCCTCCATCTCTTTGTTTTTTGTCTTTAATACAACAAACCGCCCAAACCGCCTCCACGGCTCACTATCGTACCCCCTCTTCTCCATTTGCAATTATTAGACGGCGGCAAAATAAGCTAATCTTCAACTAACTATAAATTAAATAATTTGCAAGTGCCACCCAATTCATCAAATTAAACATTCACCCCATCACTAGGGTTCGGATTTGGTCTCGATTCGATTCGATCGAAACTAAATCAAAGTTGATTGATGGATGCATGCCAGGTAGGTGAAAATGGGAATCGTCAGACCACCAATTTTCACCTACGTACATGACATGCATCCATAAGTAACTCAAATGAATGAATGCATGTACTTTAATTTGTAATCAAGTTTGGGATTTGGGTCGGTCCTCATCAGTTGCAAAATCATATCGGACCAAAACTACAAAGAAATTGATTCGTATCGGCCCAATACTATTGGGAAGGAATTAAATTTAGGTTAAGAAATAATAAACTTTAAATTAATTGATGGCGACTTAAGTGTTATTATCGGCACTGTCATAAGTCTTACGAATTGAAATGATGAAATTTGATGGAGGTTTCCCCACATAAATCCGTCGTGAAGCTAATAGGGTTGGCAACAAGCTTTTGGAAGTGGGTCATCATCTATATATATATATATATATATATATATATATATATATATATATATATGGTCTCCAAATATCCACGATGGTACGCGCGTGCTTAATTAAAAACATAATTGGGTGATCATAAGGATATTTATGAAATTGCAGGGGTAAAAGCTAAAAGGCAATCTTTTGGTATTTTCGTCCGAGACACCCGCAAGAAAATGACATTTAAAATCATGCTACATATAAATCCTATGGTTATCAAATTTTCTTGGTGTCTGTAAATGTCAAAATGCATGAGGAGAAAAATGAATAGAAACATTTGTCCCTTGTTTCTGAAAATTTGGCTAGAAAAGGAAGTTTTGAAATTGTAGTGTGAATCCAAAAATACAAACCAAATGTCAAAATTCAGCTATATATTGGGAGTTCAACCAGTTTAGGTCTATGTGTGTGTCTATATATATATATATATATATATATATATATATATATATGGAATCATTTTCTTATAGGTACGTACACATATAAGCCTATGTGAGAACCAGAATTTTAACCATTATGGGATATGTGTTTTGAAAAACTAATTGTTAAATTAGATACTCTTTTTTATAAATGTCATACATGCTAAAAATCACAGTAAAATGCGGACTGTGAAAAATTATAACAATATCTACCGGTAAATATTATCACAGTTTTTCAAAGACTATATTCTAGAAACTGGTCGTTGGATCACTACGATTTTTGGCATGCTTGATATACATAAGAGGGGCGTCTAATCCAACAATCAGTTTTTCAAAATACCTATCCCATGTACATTGACTAAAAACCTAGGTCCTCACATAGCTTATATGTGTACATACCTATAAGAAAATTACTCTCTCTCTCTCTCTCTCTCTCTCTATATATATATATATATATATATATATGATTTGCTGACTTTCGTAAAATCAGTAGACACTTAAATGCCCGTGCCCGTTAGATCTTGGCCATTTGAATGATGATTTATGTTACTTGAATAATCTAATGACTAAGTGAACAAATGCTGACTAGATCATAGTGTGTATATATATATATATACACACACACATTCCTAACGTTGCAATTTTGAAGTCATGCTCTATCCAATTGTCCATTTTAAATTCTCACTTAGATGCCAAAATAAATAAATAAATAAAAGATTCTTGCTTATAAACTTTCATCTTTCTCATCGCCTACATTCATCCATCACTAGTTCTAGTAAGGGGAATTGTTGGTTTTCTAGCTTCAAACATAATGAATGACAAAACACTTTGTACTCTTATTAAAAAGTAAGGGGAATTGTTGATGCTCAGTTGATCATCAACATTGACACGGTCTATATGGAAGGTGATTGGCTAGCTAGCTCAACCCCAACTTGTCTTGGTCTATACTTTTTGGATTTGTTGCATTAAATTTGATAATTTTACAGTCATTTCCATAAACTTGTATGTAATATATATCCTCTCTCTCTCTCTCTCTCTCTCTCTCTCTCTCTCATATGTCCATAATTTATCTCAGAGGATCGACGACCGCCAAAATGGTCCAAGCCACCAGATCCTTAATTATGGGATAATTACAGCTTAACTAACCAATGGCTCCCTGTTTAAGTGGGTCCACAGTGCAGGCGTAAAGAGAGCTACCATCTTTTTTTATTCTACCAATAAATAGTATCATGATTAACCTTTTCCTACTTGGATATTTTAGGAGATGACGAGGTCACTATCTGGTTTAATATTTCCAAGTCTAATCCAACTATAGAGCTTTCTCCTACTTGCCTACACATGCCAATCACATAATTTATGGGTTTGATATGCAAAACACCATTTTAATTTCTATTGAAAACTTGCAACTATTGATGACCATTGTGTTGCATGTTTTTTTTTTTTTCATATATTACTGATGCAGGGAGCATTCCAACATAATCGTTGGATCGTGATCCATAAGATATAGACTTAAAAGAGATCTTAAGAAGCCAGGATACCTAAAGGATTATCTTCATTAGTTTCCTAATTCTATTAGTTTCCTATTATTATTAGTTTCTTTTTATCATTAGAATTATTATATTGTTAGGGGATATTATTGCTATCTTATTGTTTCTTTTTTATTAGAGTCCTTATTTGGGTAAGAGTCAACTAGGGTTTCCTAGGATTTTTCTATATAATGATGTAATGGGTGATGAGTCATTTACTTCTTCTTTGATTAATAAACATATTATTAAGATTAGCCTTTTTTTTTTGCTTCTTTTATCTTCTTCTCAACTTTGTGCTCGCGGCTTGAAAACCACTCGATGCCTAGTTAGAATCGTATCGCTTGCTTGATTCATAGTTATTTTCCGCTACGTGGTGAGATAGTGACGGGTGGATTCCCGCCCACATAAATTGATATCAGAACGCTCGTTTAATCCGTGGTGTTTTAGTGAAGAGGCGATTCTCATGGTGAACGGTAGGCGTGGTAGAGGTAGTGGTCGCATGTAGGCTCCTCAATGTGATAACCAACCCAATGATGTAGAAGAACTAAAGAGACAAGTTCAGCAACTTTCGGAGTGTCTAGCACGTTTCGAAATTTCGAATCATGACAACGAAAGTTTCGTGTCGGAGGAGGACGTCAACCCCTTTTATCATTGCGCTCCGTGGGGAGAACCGGGTGAAAAAAATGTCTTATTTCGGCCTATGCAGAATCAATCTTCTCACAATGTTGATTTGAAGGTTGATATTTTGGAGTTTGAATGGAAGATTCAGCCAGATGAGTTTATTGGTTGGCTCAATTCAGTTGAACGAGTGTTTGACTGTAAGCAGGTGTCGGATGAACAGAAGGTAAAGATTGTTGCTATTAAATTGAAGAAACATACATCGGTCTTGTGAGGACAATTGAAGGTTCGTAAAGAGCGGTTGGGTAAAAGCAAGAAAAATTGTGTTTTGGGAAAAGATGAAAAAGGAGTTGAAAAAGAAGTTCTTGCTCGAAAACTACATTCAACATAATTATTTGAAGATACACAACTTGCGGCAATGAAGTTGAAGTGTGGATGATCACATAGAGGATTTTGATCTTCTTTCCATGAGGTGTGCTTTAATTGAAGAAGACCATCAAACTGTTGTGAGGTATTTGGGAGGATTGCGTAAGGAGATTCATGACGTAATGGTTCTATAGCCACACTGGAATTACAATGATGTTTATAAACTAGCTGTCAATGTTGAAAAATAACAGAAGTAGCATTCTGGGCGTTCAGATGTCATTAAGTCCGAGTCCAGTACAGGCAGACGAGTGACTTCAGCCAGAACAACAACTGATTTCGGTCGTGGGAGTGGTGATTTAGGTCGATGAGACGATGCCCGGTCGAAATTCAAGTAGCGTGATATTAGTAAGACTTCAAATCATGTGCAGAAACAGAAGGGTAGTGGGACGACAAAGTACTTCAAGTGTTTGGGTGTTGGGCATATTGTATCAGAATGTTCAAAATGGAGGTATGTGAACGTGGTCGAAAAACTTGGTGACTTGCCCAAAGCAAAAGTGGGAGATGAACAACCTGCATACGATAACTACCGAAGGCAATGAGGTGACTTAAAGCAATCATGGAGAAGCTCTTGTTACTCGATGTACCATGAGTGTTTCCAATGTCGAAAAAGATCTAGATTTGTTGCATCATAATATATCCCATACAAGGTGTACAGCCAATGAGAAGATTTGCAACGTTGTCATTGACAGTGGAAGTTGTGAGAATATGGTAGCACAAGAGATGGTCGAGAAGCTGGACCTTAAAACTGAACGGCGGCCTATAACCTATAAACTTTCTTGGTTCAAGAAAGGTAATGAAGTAACCGTTTATCAGCGTTATTTAGTACCCTTTTCAATTATTAAGAATTATAACGATTCACAATGGTGTCATGTGGTACAAATGGACGCTTGTCACTTGTTATTGGGTAAACCTTGGCAATTTGATCGGCGAGCTATACATAATGGGTACAAAAATACTTACATGTTTTGGAAAGATAGCGTGAAAGTAATTTTGGGTCCATCTAAGATGGAGAGAATTCCTAAGCCTTTAAAAGGGGAGGGAAATAACTTTCTAACAATTGACGAATTTCTGAAAGAAGTGGATGAGGAGAGTGATGTCTATTTGTTGCTTGTTAAAGAGGCTAATCTTGAGTATTCGGTTCCACCTAAACTTGAACTTTTGATGAAGGTATATAGTGATGTTGTTCTAAATGAACTACCGGCTGGATTACCACCGATGAGGGACATTTAACATCATATAAACCTTGTTTCGGGTTCTAGTTTGCCAAATAAAGCATATTATCGCATGAGTCCGCATAAGCATGAAGAGCTTAATCGGAAAGTGACAGAATTGATTAAAAAAGAGTTAATTCGGGAGAGTAAGAGTCCATGTGTGGTTCCAAAATTGCTCACTCCAAAGAATGATGGATCTTGGCATATGTGTAGATAGCCGAGCCATAAACAAAATCACGGTGGAGTATCGATTTCCAATCCCTCACTTGGATGACATGTTAGATAACTTATCCGATTCTAAGATCTTCTCAAAAATTGATCTTAGGAGCGAGTACCATTAAATAAGAGTTGGGATGGGAGAAGAATGAAAAATTGCATTCAAGACACGGGATAGATTGTTTGAGTAGTTGGTAATTATCAAATGCACCAAGTACATTTATGCGGTTGATGTATCAGGTATTTTGGCCATGCATTGGGAAGTTTGTCGTGGAGTATTTTAATGACATCCTTGTGTATAACAAGGACCCTGGTGAGCATAAGAAGCATCTTCGGCTAGTGTTTGAGGCATTGAGGAAAGAAAAGCTTTATGCTAACTTGAAGAAGTGTAAGTTTTAGACTAATAGCTTGGTATTCTTGGGCTATTTTGTTTCAGCCGAGGGTACTAAAGTTGATTCTAAAAAATTGAAGCTATTGTGGAGTAGCCTACTCCTCACTCTATACATGATGTGCAGAGTTTTCATGGTCTAGAATCTTTCTGTCGCAGGTTTATTCGTAGTTTCAGTTCTCTTGTAGCACATATGACTAATTGCTTAAAGTTTAGTGTGCTCTATTGGACTACAGCGGCTGAAAAGAGTTTTAAGGTCGTAAAAAAGGCGTTGGTCGAAGCCCTTGTATTAGCACTTCCAGATTTTAACAAAATTTTTGAAGTTGACTGTGATGCTTCTGGTGTAAAGATTGGTGCAGTATTGAGTAAAGAAGGGAGGCCGACCAATTGCATACGTTAGCGAGAATCTCAACTATACAAGGAAAAGGTATTCTACCTATGATGTTGAATTTTATGCCATTATCCAAGCATTACGTGAATGGAAACATTACCTGCTGCATAAGGAGTTCATTATTTATTCTAATCATGAGGCGTTGAAACACATCAATAGCCAACAAAAGCTTAATCGGAGGCATGCTCAGCGGGTTGAAAAATTACAACAATTTATTTATGTTCCTCGACACAAAGCAGGAACTCAAAAGAAAGTTGCTGATGCTTTGAGTCAAATGGTACTTTTGCTGAAGACCATGGGTGTTCAAGTAATTGGGTTCAGGTTACTGAAGGACTTGTATGAGACAGATGCAGATTTCTGCCATGACTGGGCTGAGTGTGTGCAACACCAATCACAAGGTGATTTTTTTTCTTACAGGATGGCTATTTGTTCAAGGGCAGTAAACTGTGCATTCTTGATTATTCGTTGAGGCAAGCAATTATAGAAGAGAGGCATGAAGGTGGCCTTGCGGGACATTTTGGCCGTGATAAAACTATTGCTATAATTGAGGAAAAATTTTATTAGCCAAAATTGTACAGGGATGTTGTGAAGCATGTACAGCGGTGTAGGACGTGTCATACTGCTAAAGAGCATTCCCAAAATACGGGTCTTTACATTCCATTACCGGAACCCAAAGCTCCTTAGAAGGATGTTAGCATAGACTTCATAACTTTCACGTACAAAACATGGACATGATTATATCCTTATTGTAGTGGATATGTTCTAAAAAAATGGCACACTTTATACCATGTAGTAAAACAATGGATGTTAGTCATGTGGATGGAATTTATTTTCGGGAGATTGTCAAGCTTCATGGGATTTCTCATACTATCACTTCTGATCGGGATTCATAGTTCATTGGCCATTTTTGGTGTACTTTATGGCAGAAGATGGGTACTAAGCTTCAATTCAGTAGTGCTGACCATTTCCAAACGGATGGCCAAACCAAAGTGGTGAATAGATCATTGGGGAATTTGTTGAGATCATTGGTTGGTAAAAATAAAGGGAGTTGGTGTGAAACTTTACCTTAAGCCGAATTTGCTTATAATAGGTCAAAGAACATGACTATTGACATGACTCCTTTTGAAGCTGTCAATGACCATAATCCAAACAGTCCACTGGATTTGGTTCATTTGCCTATCAAAGATCGTTTTAGTGGTGATGCACATTATATGGCTGAGTATATCAGTTACATTAGTGGGTTCGTAAAAAGCTTGAGGAAAGTAACAACAAGTATAAAAATTAGCCGATAAACATCGTAGGCATGTAGAGTTTAGGGAATGAGATCTTGTGTGGATTAATATGCGAAAATAGCGATTTCCACGAGGTAAGCATGACAAGTTGCAAGATAGGGCCGATGGACCATTTCACGTGAAGGTGTGTTGGTGACAATGCTTATGTGATAGATCTTTCTGGTGATATGACTATTTCAGCCACTTTCAACGTGGATGATTTACAAGCTTATTATGGGGATGAAGATATTGATGATATAGCCTCGAAGATGAGTCTTTTTCAACCGGTGAGTTTGATGCAAAGAGCATTCCTACACAACCGTTGGATCGTGGTCCATAAGATAGACTTAAAAGAGATCTTAAGAAGTCAGGATACCTAAAAGATTATCTTCATTAGTTTCATAATTTTATTAGTTTCCTATTATCATTAGAATTATTATATTGTTAGGGAATATTATTGCTATCTTGTTGTTTCCTTTTTATTAGAGTCCTTATTTGGGTAAGAGTCAACTAGGGTTTCCTAAGAGTTTTCTATATAATAATGTAATGGGTGATGAGCCACTTACTTCTTCTTTGATTAATAAACATATTATTAAGAATAACATTTTTTTTTTGTTTCTTTTTTCTCAACTTTGTGCTCATGACTTGACAACCACTCGATGCCTAGGTAGAGTCGTATCACTTGCTTGATTCATAGTTACTTTCCGCTGCGTGTTGAGATAGCGACGGGTGAATTCCCACCCTCATCAATTACACTCATATTATTGTAGATCATTACAAAAATGAAAAATGGGACCTCAAGGAAGATGAAACTTTGCTTGGAAAGCAACTGTTTAGTAGTAATTAATATTAGAGACAAAATCATGGAAGAAAAAAAAAGATCTATATTATAAACTTGTAGAATAAATGGCTATAGAAATATTAGTGAATGGGAGCACACGTACTTGATGGATGTTTATATGCAACACAATAGCAGTGGTGGAGATGATCGAAGGCCAATATTGATAATAGTTGCTTGGCAATGATATATAATAATGGTGGGATTGTAGACAACCTTCATCAGATTGCTCGGGGGGTTCTAGGGGGCGGAGGCAATGATTGTATTTTTAGGGTTAAGAGTGTGAGAGAGAGGCCGTCATTCCCAGAGAGAAGAAACTTTGTGTATTCTGTGATTTCAATTTAGTGAATTGATGTGCCTCCCGAGGACGTAGGCAGGTTGTTGAACCTCGTATATCTGTGTTTTCCTATTTTCTTTTATTGCACAACTTTTGATTTGTTATGTGTGTTCTTCTTGTGATTTATAAGTTTCAAGATCCGAAAAAGGTTTAGGTATTGAACGTGTAGTTTAATCCTAACATGGAAGAGGTGCTATAGTGCACTATAGTACGTAATAGAATAACACTAGTGATGGTAGTGACAATGGTTGCTGTGTGTGGTGGTAATGGATATAGTTTTTATGGTGTGTTGCAATGGTACAGTACTTTTGGAGTTTTTTATTTAGTTTTTAGAGGGGAAGCTAATATATTAGTAGGTTTGGCCAATCTTCTTTGATCCTATGTTTGTATTAGTATATTAATTCGGGATGCCAAGCTAGATTGTTAATGGGTTATCTTTTGATCAATAAATCTCAATCGATCAAGTGACCTAAAAATTTTGTGTCATTTAACCTTGCAGTAGCTGGATAACTCCTTGGTTGGCACATTGTCGATCTATCAAATGGACGAAGTTTGTAACTAGTCTTGTCCGTCCCTATGGACTAGTCTTGGCCTAAATCTTAGCGGAAATAAACCTAAGATACACTATGTTGTAAAAAAAAAAAGAGTTTCATATACGTTGTTCTAATGAAAATTATGAAGCTTTAAACTCTCACTCAGATGACTTAGAAACCTTCAAGTATTTGACCTTGAGTCATTAGTTTCTATTTTGACCCTTAAGTAATCTTCGTTTAAATGCAAAAACCAAATTTAATCGATTTAGATATAAGTTTTTCAAATTTATTTCAATCAATCTTATTTAAGTTGTGAAAATTGAAAATAGTGTCTTTTGCAAATACCTCTTCTTAAAACAATTACTTCACTTTATAAAAATCTCCAATTCACAAACTTTTTTCTTTTTTGAATTGAAAATTACTTATAAATTAATATAAATTTCAAAAATATTTTTTGACTTTTGTGTGATAATTATTTAATTGATCGATCAATCACAAAATTGATCTATTGGTTAATTAGGGGCTCGGCGTCAACTTTGTTTGCATTATGCCAATTAATTGAAAAATTGGTCAATGGATCAATCCATCGATTATATAGGAATTCCCTTTGAGTTCTTCCATTCACATTTTTTTTTTTAAAGAAAACTCGCATTCTACAATAGCAAAAGAAGGGTTTTAATGTGTTAATCAATATTAGTTTTTGCAAGTTAATTTCTACTAATGACTAAAAGCCTACACTTTCACCTTCTTATCATAAAGCTACAAAAGATAGCTAGTGTGAGATTTGTGAAAGCTATTACAATACATGAATTAAAGCTATTACAATAGGGACCAAGCTAGCTTTGTGGAATTCATGATGGATTTTTTAGTGTTAAAACTAATGGGATTACAGATATTGCTAATCAAGATATTTGAGTCATATCTCTTATAGCGCACAAGGTTTTTATATAATAAATGCTTGAGTGAATTAATTGTGTGATTGAACATGTATCTATACATTTGTATTTTGTTTGTTATGTAATGCATGTCCAGAGATACATGCATCTTTGAAAATACCCTTTCCCCTTTCTCTATGCCACTCCTTCCCTCCCTTTGAAGCATCACTCCCCGAGTCCATGGAAAGAGGCTGAAAGGTCCACAACAACTTCATTAATGGCTTTTTTTCTTTAATTTTTTTTATTCATCTCCTTTTCTCGATTGGTAAGTGAACAACAAGTATTGATTGAAGATTTAAGCTTGTGGACTTGGTTGAAGCAAACGAGTTGGCTATGATAGATTGGGCATGTTGTCGCTTACAACTTGGGATGGTATGAGATTCCATCATATAGAATGTTTTTTCAAAGATACATGTATCTCTGTGGATTTAAAAAAAAAAAAAAAAATTTTTTTATTTTGATATATAAAATTTTTTTTTTTTTTTGGTAAGTGTCATTCAATGTTAAATATGAAACATTTTTAAGAGATACATGTATCTTTGTTTTTTTTTTTTTTTTTTTATTATCAAATAAATAAATTTTTTTTTTTTTTCCAGAGATAGATTATTTGTGCGCGTGTGTGTGTGTGTTATTTTATTTTATTTATTAAATCGTTCAATGGTAAATTTAGAATAGAGATGAAACCTTGACTTTAAGAGTTGTTAAATGTATAAATGAAACTTAATTCTGAGTTATGGTGGATCACATAGATGCATGTATCTCCAAGATTTATTAAATGTATCCGTACATAAAACTTGACTTTAAAATTTTTTTTATATATTTATATTCATATTTATTTTTGCATATAATTGAAAACTAAATATTTGTAATTCTTTCTAAAAAAAGATTTTACTATCCGGCAATTTTGCATGGATAACAAAATCAAAATTTAAAATTTCAAAATTGTTGAAATGGTAGCGAGATTTTAGGAATTTAGATTTGAATATTTAAAAAGTATTTTGGTAACCACCAAATATGGAACAAATCCAAGTTTGATATATATATATATATATATATATATATATATATATATATATATATTTCAAATTTCAACATCTTAGTTAGGGGCAAAACAATCCTTTTAAATAAATAAATGAATAGTTAGGGGCAAAACAATCCTTTTAAATCAATTTTATTTATTAAAATAGATTAACTTGTTTTCCTACGGTTAATTAAAATAATATCTATATAAAATTCCTGGTGTTTGATTACATGCATGATTATTAATATTTACTTATTATACAGCAACCCAAAAACCTCTATGATATATATGCTCTTGAGTATATTACATGACTAATCTCAATGGCCGGAATGATCTATATTTTTTCACTGGATGTTGATTGAGAGATTTCTATATATTTGTGTGTGAATTGTTGTTTCTCAACCTAGACTTTTGGCTAAGATCGAGTGAAATTGATTTAAATTTAATCGATGAAAAATTGTAATTAATGGAGAGAACTTAAATTAGACATATTCACCCCTCTAGGTCATCTTAAGTGCAAATCTTAATTATATATGCACTGGAATTATCTTCTTCTCTCTCTCTCTCTCAAATATTACTGTATGCAAACATGACAAATAGTATCAACAAGGTTTTAACAGGAACTATATATAATGCACGCCGCCAATTTTTTTACTAAGAATACTCTTTAAAATATTCTCTTTTATTTCATGCGCGCTCTCTCCCTCTTTTTCATTTTTCATTTATTTATTAATAAAACTTGGAAGTTTCTAATCAAGGGGTTAAATTTATCTTGTTAGTTGAAGAGTTTATGACCAAATTAGCATCTTTGAATCTAATTTTTAGAGTGGAGTGCTATAAAAGCAAGAAGAGATTCTGGATTTGAAATCTCAAACAACCAATTGACTTTTCTCAAGTAGATTTTTTTTTTCTTCACAAGTTGATGATCCACTTTTGAAAGAATTACTTTTAAAGGGGGGGAAAAAAAAAGAAATTCGAGCTTCCAAAGTTGGTCCTTTTGGATTGCTCTCATTGAGTTCATCACAATAGTATATTTTGTACCTCAAAACTTAATAAAGGTCGTTTGAAAAATTCGATGAAAATTAAGCCTAGGGGTTGATCAATTAAGTCATCTTGGTTATTTTGCACCCTATTCAAATTTTTGATGAAATGTGGGCTTCGAGAAAAATATTACCTATAAATTATTCAATCAAACTGGTAAAGAACTGAGGTGAAACATTATATTAATGCTACAAAAAAGGCATATTTCTAACCCTTCAATGGGCTGTGTGATCAAAGTTGAAAATTTTATTCTTCCTCTATATGTTTTCTATTAAGTGGAATTAAGCAAATCGGGCATAATTGGTGCAGCAAATTTTGATTGCATTCAATGATAGACCTAAAAATTTTGTGAAATTAAGAATGTCACAAGGGATTGTCAAATGAAATGATTGTAGGGGTTTGCAGAAGAAATGCCACGGCAGACATTCGAGAATAAGGTAAAGACTTGTTGTGGCCAAGTGACATGTTTTAAGGGAGATTTTAGGTTCGAGTACATAAAAGTACACCGATACTCATTTCTTAGTATCAAGGAAACTAGGTTGTGATAAGGAAAGGTAAGAAATCTTTTGGAAAAAAAACAAGACGTTAGAGAATAATTATAATTCCATGCATGAGGGATGACTTTGAATTAGAAATACCACTAGGGATTTGAAAATGTTGTGTGAGGAACCTTTGATCGTGAAGAAGAAAGACTATGGAATGGCGGTGTCATGTTATGAATATATAGACTTTGAATTAACCCATGGGAGACTTTGGACTATTCTAGTGCCACAATAATTTGACCTGCCTTAAGGGAATTTAGAGGCCGGAGTCTACCGCAATGGACTTTGGAACAGTCATCTAGAATATGATTGAAAAGTTACAAATATACTTTTTACAAGAGGATTGGGAAAGCATAAATCTCAGATCGATCAACGGCATAAATTAAGTGGCCTCTTACCTTTAATTAGCTATTAAAAGGCATGGCTTAAGCAGGTTAATATCTTATATGGATCATGTACGTGAAGCTAGATCGTCAATTAAGTAATTTAATTAGCCTTAACCTTCAAGGGTTGGTCAGTAAGCACAATTGTCACTTCATGCATTGCAAATTTCTAAATGAAACTCGATCTGCCACCAATAAATTAATATTTTTACAAGTTGTTGTCAATTGTACATGCATATATATATGCACTATTTGCACATAGAGATATATCTTGGGATGCAGTTGGTCAACCTCTTCTTACTACCCTTTCAGCAAAATACTGTTAAATTAAGAAAAATTAAACTTATCGACTTGATTGATCGAACAAAATCAACCTGCATGAAGTAAGATTAATTTCTACCTAAATCAATCATTATCATTTTAATTTATTATCTAAAATGATTTATGACAAAAGGGCCATAGAAGCTAGCAGTCACAATGTATGAGGTAATTTATGACCAAAGCATCGACCTTGTCTAATCATCGTTCAAAGAAAAAAAAAAAAAAAAAAAGAATTTTCTTTTTTTTAATAAAAAAAAAGGTGAAAGGTTACGAGGTCAATGGTTTGGAAAGCAGGGTAAAGTGGATGGGGCTACAAGCTTCCATGGGAGAATGTAAGATTGATTCGAATCTGAGTTAGGAGACCAAATGGGCGGTCCTGATACGGGGTCCATTGAAAGTGATGGGCTTGTTTTGCATTATAGCTAGAGATTCAATTCATTGTTACAAAATATATAAAGTCAATATGTAATAGCTTGCTAATTATCTATATATTTTTTTTTTATTAAAGTTGGTGAAAATTATCAGCCAAACTTTCATCATTCTTGTGAAAGCACCTTAGAACCAATTTACCTAAGGTATATATTTTTACCCAACTGTAAAATAGAGAGAGAGAGAGAGAGAGAGAGAGAGACAGATACAGACATTTATATTAGCAATGGATTTTAGTTGGACGAACAGAACTAAATGACGAAGAAGTGACCGACTTTAGGGCTTCCAGTATTATTTCATCTTTTCCCCACTACAGACAACATAGTATTTGCTTTCTCTGTGTGTGTGTATATATATATATATATATATATATATATATATATATA
>JAESVK010000164.1:1180683-1199986 GCA_017140935.1 Hamamelis virginiana
CCCCCCCCCCCCCCCCCCCCCCCCCCCCCCCCCCCCCCCCCATATAATGCAATATAGGCTAGGCAAAACACATGCAAGTCCCAAATTATATACATACATACAAGCGCGTGTGCAAATATGGATAATGCTAGGTGTATAACCATAGCTTAATTAGCTAATTTCTAATTTCCAATGACATCTCTAGCTTCTAGACAGATTAAATCATTAATTTTAACAATTGAGGGAATTAATATGAATTTTAAAGTTTCATAAACATTTTTAATCTTCTTTACTAAAAGCTAGTTGATGCCAACACCATCATCACCATATATCATCTCTAATCAGCATTAGGATTACTTATCTCTTTTCTACTCATTTACCTACTTTAAAACTTCTCCTAAATTTTCTAGACTCATTAATAAATAAATTTGAAATTTTTATCAATCAATCCAATTTAGATTACTTCATCAAATTTCCAATATTTTTAGGTGAAAAATAATTAACATCACCATAAGCACAAACCTACCGCCACCGGCCATGTCGCTCTAACTACTATTGTCATCATCCTAAACCATTACAATGCCGCCATTGTCATCGTTGCAACCCAACCACCGGACACTACAAGCACCGTTATTGCAAGTATAGTGTGCGTGTGCGTTTACAAGCAGCGAACCCATGTGATACATAGACACTAATATATCATACATTAAAAAAATTGAAGTCACATTAGCATTAAAAAGGAAAAAAAATATATTTTTAAATTAACCGATAATATGGTACGTAGTTCATACATATTTTATAAATCAAAGCCAACAATGGTTATCTCATTTAGTTTAAATTCATAGTCTATTCATAACATCATTTGATATCATTGTGTATGCATATAGATATATTAAACTAAATGAGAGTGTGGAAATAAGAGGTATTTATAATTCATAGTTTTTATATATAAACTATTTCATGATGCATGTATAAATTGACGATAGTTTGGTAAGATCTTTGAAAAAGTGTATAATAGTGTACGTGTATGTAGAGTGTGGAAGATTTGAGAGGTCAGAGGTGTTAAACTGCCCCCGTCCCATACTATTATTTAATAATAAAATAAAATAAAATAATGGATAGTGTCTTAATTAAGTAGAGATAAATTAATATGGAATGAACTATTCTTGTACGCATGCAGGAAGCTGACCAAAGAAGAGGTATTTGATCGAGCTACCACAATTCAAGAATGGACATGAATGAAATTTGAAATGGATATTTCATAATTTAGTAGAATAATTTAATAATAGTAATTAATAATAAAAATTTATTAATATAGTAAATAAATATTTATGGTAGAATTGAAGAAAGGTCCAAGGGCACCGCTAAGGGGCTGTGGCCACCCTGTCCTCTTTTTGAGATGTCATTTTCTCATCTTAAACACCTTAAGGCATACCCCTTCCATGTAGGGCCTGAAAGCTATGTAGATCTTTCTATTAACTCCTCTCTCTCTCTCTATTTTCTTCTTCCTAGCTAATCTTTAGAGAGAGACAGAGAGAGAGAGAGAGAGAGAAATTAACTTTTGGGAGGTACGACAATTTAACCATCTCTTATCTTCCCCACCACTTGCATCACTCAATATCGTACAATAGTCATGTATAAAGAGGGGCCGGGAAACCAAGCTAAAGAGGATAATATATATTGAGTAGATCACCAATTGGTTGCTATATAGTTTATGGCAATTGCAGCAACCATGAGCCACGACGATGAAAAGGATGAACACGAGCATGATATGGTGATGCCCGGATTTCGTTTCCACCCTACAGAAGAAGAACTAGTTGAGTTCTACCTTCGCCGTAAGGTAGAGGGCAAACGCTTCAATGTTGAACTCATCACTTTCCTTGATCTTTATCGCTACGACCCGTGGGAACTTCCTGGTAAGCTATAAAGGATCATTTCCCCACTTCCCTTTGATTAATTTTCTCTCAACATATAATAATCCAAGTAGCTAGAGAGTTTGTACAATTTTGTCATAGGCCTAGCAGGTAAATATATATATTTATTTCTCTTAGTTCTTTCATCCGAGTCTAAATTGTTTTGTTCAACAATTCTCAGCCTTGGCGGCAATTGGAGAGAAGGAATGGTTCTTCTATGTGCCCAGAGACCGCAAGTATCGAAACGGAGATCGACCTAATCGTGTAACTACTTCTGGGTATTGGAAGGCAACCGGAGCTGACCGGATGATTCGAACGGAAGACTTTAGGTCAATTGGGCTCAAGAAGACTTTGGTCTTCTACTCTGGAAAAGCTCCTAAAGGCATCCGAACCAGTTGGATCATGAACGAGTATCGTTTGCCTCAGCACGAAACTGAACGCCATCAAAAGGTTTTTACCATCTCTAGGCTTTATGAAATTATTACAAAACTAAAACAGCCAATTAAGAAGAATAAAAAAGGATCAGGATGATAGCTAGAAACTCCATCTCTTAAGCTTCTTTATTAGCCTGGCCTGGCCATGTGAGGGATTTCCTACTGGTTGATGATCGATGATCAACATAGCTTCCAATACTATAGGAGAGTAACTAGACTGAGTAGTGGCAATATATATTATTTTATATATATATATATATCGATGGCTTACCCATATAAAATAAGTTGACGATGATCGAAAAAAGGTATTGACTTAATTTCGATCCAATATTAATTGTTCTCATCTCAATAGACCTGGTTCATAAGATTAATCTAATAGCTAGATCTTACTAATTTGGAGAGACAATAGATTGCCAATTAATTAAGTTAATTAGTATGTTGTTTGAAGTTCCACTTCAAGGGCATCGATATATAGATCCACTGCACAACATCACACTGACAATAAAAAATTTCAAGTCACATAATTGGAATAGAAAAAAGGATAAAACTAGATAAGAATTGAAGTAACCAGGAACAACAACACTGACAGTTTGAGTTTAATATTTTATTGGGTTAATTCTTTAATCTTTTATCACATAAATTTTGAGCAACATATATAAGAGTGAGCTTTAAATTCAGTGTCCCCATTGCTTTGAATACCACCGATGGTGCTTGTCATAATTACTACAGATAGTAGATGCTGAATTAATGTCAGAAAAATTTTCATTCCAGTCCCTTTTTTTTTTTGTTTCTCTGAAATTAATTGCTTCATGCATGCATCATTACTTCTTTTCTTCCATCTTGCTTTCATTGCAGGCAGAAATTTCTCTTTGTCGAGTCTACAAGAGAGCCGGAGTAGAAGACCACCCATCACTCCCTCGATCTCTTCCATCGAGGCCATCCTCATCTAGAGGAACACAATCTGCACAATTATCAGACAAAAAGCAGCACGAACAAGCAGCAGCAGCCCATCATGCCATGGAGAGATTCCAAGCTTTGGGAGGAGGAGGAGGATCACAAATATCACAACAAATCGACATGGAAAATACAAACGAAACGGATGGAAGTAGTAGTACTAGTAATATGGATGTCACTACTACTCTTGGGCTAATTTCCAATCCTAATAATGCTAATTACTGTGCCACAATTGGTGCCACACTAACACCAACACAAGCTCAAGTGGAAGAGGATAGAATGCTCCTGCAGCAACAGCAGCCAATAAAGCAAGTTTGCTCATTGGTCCCCCACTGCACCACTCTCTTTACAGCCTCTTCTTCCTTGCCTTCGAATCCATATGATGATCTCCACAGACTAATAAACTACCAACAACAAGCTTCTTCCATCATTGCTCAGCAACAACAGTACCATAATCACCCCTCCCACCAATTCTCTACTTTACAGCAGCCAGAATCGCATTCACTGACCCTCAACGCGCTATCAGGCTCGCTTCCAGCTGCTGCTGCCTACTCCGATAGACTGTGGGAGTGGAATCCAATCCCAGAAGCAGCAAATCGAGATTACACAGGTCCCTTCAAGTAATCCATGAACTGCATAGATATATATACATACATAGGTATATATATATATATATATATATGTCTAATGATTTATTATTAAGTCCCTAGTTTCTCTACTCTAATATTTTATTTAGCTTTCAGGAATGACTTGTATTGATCAATATGAATTGTTGCTTTAATTTTATTAGCTAGGGTTTTGAGGTTTAATTATGTTATTCCATTCCTTGTAGTAAGTTTTGGTAATATTTGTGTTTTAGCCCAGGTGGGTTTCTGGTACTAGAGAAGGGTACGGTGATAATACTTAATTAGGGTTTTGAAATTGGAAGCTGTCTGTCATGTTGCTGTACCAAATTCCATCCTTAACCTAATAGAGAATAGAGTACTCCTTGCGGAGGAAAATGTTTGAAGGCAATTAGGGCTTCATATTAAGTCCAAAGGAGTTTGGTCCATGAGAGCCTCACATATATATTTGTGTCTTTGCCTGAAATGGGGTTTTAATGAAGGAACATATAGATGAATCTCTCTCTCTCTCTCTCTCTCTCTCATACGCTCACACACACAGATCGAGGGACAATGTTCATTGTTATCACTGGGAATGATAGTGGCATGATTGGTAGCCAGAGACTTTGCAGAGATGGACAAAGGTATCTTGGAGGGTATGGTTAATTGGACCCATTTCACAAGGCAACACGCACAATCAAGACAAGAAAGAAAGACTCCTTCATATATTTTCGCTTATTTGGTAGGTGAGAAAAGAATAATCCCACCCATGGTCATATATATTTTTTGTCTTTTACTACTAAGTTAATTTATCAGAGTCCAGGGGTGAATATATGTAAGGACCACACTGCACCCAATTAGAGCTAGGTACGCGCGGTATATCTAAAACCCACCCCCATTCACCATTCAGCATTTACCATCTTTCAATTAATCTCAAGCATCTTCCTACGGAAAAATGCAGTTGCATTTTTTTTTTTTTTTTAGGAAATGCAGTTGGATTTAATCCTAGACATCTTCATTTGGAAAAGGGAAAAGTATTTAGATTTAGAAAACCTTAGACAACTCTCTCTCTCTCTCTCGCTCTCTCTCTCTCTCTCATTGATTTGTTACATTCTGCCTGGAATCTAGATGAAGTCTAGCTAGGACATAGGCTGGTTGTGTCAGTAGCTAGCTTGTAACAATTATTACACAAAACAAAAATAAAAGAAAACCCCGCATGTGCACACACTTGCGGGGGTGCGTGTCGCAGTGAGCGTAGCCCGTGGGAGTTAGAGAGGTCCATATGAAAATGTCAGTGTGCGGTTATTCCTCACTTTTTATCCTCATCCTCTTTTATTGGAATGCACCCGGCTACAACTTTCCTAAAAATAGACTGCTGCAGGCTCCGAGCCTTTCTTATAATGCTAAACAACAAAGATATCCTTTTTTTTCCCCCCGTTTTTGGTAAGTCTACACTCTATATAACATGAATCCCCCATCTGAAAATCATGACATTCCCTCAAGTAATGGGTGTAAATTAAGTAAGCTATGCTATAGAGAAAAGTTGCTCATGATGAGTTTAGGGTTTTATTTTTTATTTATTTATTTATTTTTTTTTGGGGGGGGTTATGTTAATGTAATTTGTGGGGTTGTTTAATTATCGCAGATTTACCACTGTACATGATTTTATCACAATCTTGAATTCCCTACTTTAGCTTAAGGAAGTGGCAATTCGATCAGTTTATCCTATAATTTCAAAACAATATGTTTATCATTCTGAAATTGATTTATGAAAGTGTAGTTTCCACATCTTTGAGAAGTTAGGGGCCGGAATTCTTAACATTTTATTCAAGCTATAATAATTATATTATGTTTAAAATTTATTAGGCATTTAATTTTAAACCACAGCCAGCACTCCTAAAGGAAAAAAAAAAAAAAAAACCCAAAGAAATGAATTAACATACCCTTAGTTTTGACAACATTATCTTTGTGAGAGTGTTAATTAAGTGTAGATGGCTAGATGCATATCCAATTACCCTCTTATTTTTTCTCAATAACACATTTATTTGTTAATCTACTTTGATTTATTAAAACATCCCTTTTTCACTTAATGGGCAATCAATCCCCATAGGGATGATGATTCAAACCCTAGACCTACTTCCTCAAACCCCTTCTCCTCAACACTCCCCTACCAATGGAGCCAGTATTCAAGCTCTTTGGGAGAGTTGAAACAAACTTTGTTACCCAACATCTTCTACAATAAAGTTCATTTGGCTACCATGAGCTTATGTTATTGTCATGGTATATATGTTTGAAATTTTCAAATGGATCTTTAATTTATTTCCTGGGGCCATGAATTGAGCATATGAGACACAATTGTAATGGATGGATATGAGACACAATTTTAATGGATGGATATGAACACCATATATTGTTTCGAAAGAAGTTAGGGCATGAGAATTATTGCAACCCTAATTGTCAAAGATCATTAATTATTCTATCTTGTCTACCAGACATCTACTAGACACATTCTTAATTGCGTAAATTACGGATCTTCGACAACTTATTGTCCGACACGTATAGGTTAAGTTTTAAAATTCAACATGTTTTCACCCACAACCGGATTCCCAAACCCCATCCTCAAATATTGTCGTCCCAAAATCTTTTCCTACTAACCTAAATTAAAAGGCCCCAGTATGATCTCCATCCCGTAGGCATGGTCTCTCTCCATACCACGAATTACTATACTCACACAACCACATTGTACCCTATGACTATTTTTTGTTTATTTCTGTTAGATGATTAAACGCCAATGCCAATTAAGTTATCTTTTCCTAAATTTTCAATGTTTAGCTAGTGTCTTTTAATGTTTTTTGGCACATCCTACTAGAAATTTGTTTATCGATTACGAATAAAATTAATTGTGATCTTTCAATACATTATCTTATATCAAAATAAAGATCATGGTTTCTTATCTGTAATAAACGATCTTTAGAAACTGGGATTAGAGATCATAAAATATGAAAAATAGGTGATCTTTCTGGAAAGAAATATCAGAGTTAGTATCTTAACCACAATTTATATGAGTAAAGATCGTAATATATTTTTCCAAAAGTTTATGATACTTAAGAAAAGTTGTGAGTATTGTAATTTTTCAATCTTTAGCTCCATGTACATATGAGTCATTTCCAATGCCCTCTAATCTACATCAGTCTCTCACAAGGGCTTCCTTCTAAGAGCATTCTCAACCAATGATCGTAGGCCCCAACCCACGTGATATAAACTCACCCATGGTCTTCACAAAACGATATCATGAACCAAAACACATTACAAATCCAAAAACCAAAACACATTTCGTAAATATAACATTTAACAATTTATTAATATGCCTAGGAACTCACCATTATAAAATATACCATGCACGCATGTTTCTTACAAATTATCAAGACACATTTCATGTATCGTATCACCTTTTTTTACTTCAAAATCTTTGTTTGTGCACTAATCAAATTAGGACATTCATACTTAAAATACCCATATATATTCTTGACATTCATAGCATTGAACAAGTTGAGAGTTCTTATTGTTATCTTTCTTTCTATACTTAATTTCTCTCCTATTACTTTGTTTGAGCCTATTTTGACATCTAGAATTCTCTTCAAAGCTACTCCGTATTACTCTGTCTAGAATTTTTTTTTTTTTTTGAAAAAAATTTCTTAGCAAAAAGAGTTATTTCTACCCCTCAAAAGTTCTCATCATCAAACTATATAGACTCATCCTTAATTTAAAAACTTTATAGTGCTAAATCCATTTTCTTGGTTGGATGCAATGACAGCTCAAAGTTTTGACAATACCTTACAAGTTCTTCTATTTTAAAAGCATTAACATTTTTGTCTTCTCAATGGTTATGACTTGTCCTTAAAAACCCATGCATCAAGTTAAAATCTTAAGAGTTTTACTAACGACTTTTGCTTATGGAATTTCTTCTAGGTTAAAGCAAGAATTCACTATGAGGTTTTGTTTGGTGTAGAAATGGGCAAAAGTTTCATTTAATTTCTTCTATCCTGAATATATATATATATATATATATATATATATACATGTAGGTTTTGAAATACAACCTAGGGATTAATAGGTTTGATTTATTTTTTTATTCAATACCAAACAAATATCACAAATTTTAAAATAAAAATAAAATCAATTTCAACAAATCCAGCACATATAAATCACTTTCAACAATTAAAATAATATTTCGTAAATAATCAATTGATAACTCAATATCAATCTAACATATAGACCAATGAGAATCAGTCATGCAATATCACCAAGATTATATTAGAGATGGTGATAGGACTTTTGTGTTAATATAAATTAATAAGCAATCCACTAGGAGAAGAAAAGTGTATAATACTTTATTGACTCAACAGACTGAGACTTACTCCGCACAGTACTCCTAGAGACTTACTTCATGCAGTGCTCTCTGTCTTAGATTTACAATCTCACTTATAGAAATGAATCCACAATTTACCTCCATTGAACTTGCTTCCCAAAAATCATCAAATCATACAATTCTAAGCCCAACTAGAGTCTCGGTATCCATTGATTTGAAGGTCTCACACTATTTAACCTTTATGATGTGAAGGAGATCTGTATGGTTTTAAACAATTAGAAAAATCTAATCTCCTATTAGCACATGAAAACCCTAGCTTTTTGTTCTTTTAGAAAACCATTTCTTTCAAAAATATTGCTTGAAGAATAAAAAAGAGAGCTTGTTGATCGAATGGTATGCAATGAATATCCTTAACTTAATGCCCATTTAATCGTTCAATCAAATTTTGAGATTAACCGATCAACTATCTCACAAAATTCAACATATATTTTGGTAAGCACTTTTCATCTAGTTTTCAACACAACAATCAGTTTGTCAGTTGAAAATTTTTAGAGCAAATTGTAACCATTTTAAGTAGAGGTGTTGAGAGAGAGAGAGAGAGAGAGATTTTCAGCTTTCACAACTTAAAAAGGCTAGATCAAATCAAATGAAACTGACAATTAAATTCAACCCTAAATAAGTCAAATTAAGTATCGCACTTAAAAAAAGATTACTAATGGATAATTATAGACTAGTCACCTAAGGCCAAACACTTAAAGGTCTCTAAGTCACTTATCATCTTACAACATGAGAGTTAAAGCCTATTTATGATGATATTCATTCTCAAATGGTTTCAAACTTCATATTTAGTTGATCAATTGACACTCAATCATGGAAAGACAACCCAAGTACAATCTTGACGAGGTTATGAGAATCAGAATATGCCAATACAAACAAATGCTAATTAAATGAAGTCCTACATATTCTAGTAATCTTAAATTTAGTTGTGAGCATATGAAGTTTAGAAATCTTCATCCTTACATATTCAATTTCTCTGAGAAAACCCATCCAGGTGTGGATTTTAGTTTTAGAACAATTTCCAAGTATGAATTAGGTTTATTCATATATTTATGCTTCTAAAACCTAAAAGCATCGAATAAAAAATTACACAAGAGCATGACTAATTTTAACGAGGAAAACCCTTATGGATAAAAAAAACCTTATGGATATAATAAAGTAAACATGAATGGAATCTACTTATAACCCTAACTCGAATCCTCGTGGGGCACACAGCCTTCAACCATAAATGAATCTGCAACATGCTATCATCAAGTTCATAGAAAACACTAAACCATTGTACCACTTCAAAACCCACTTAAGCGAAACCATGTACGTTTAAATCCATCAAAGTAATCCTCAGACTCCACCATAGATAATCAATTCGAATCTATTGGTCAAATGAACAAAAGCGACGTGGTTTAATTGTTCTCTTGACTCTAGTACTCTTAAGAATGAAAACTAATAAACTCTCGATCTCAATATTAAACATCGGAACTTTTCATGAATAAAGGATATGGTAACTCTCGCAAGTTATCAAAGCTGGAGGGCATATAAGTTTAGAGAGAGAACTAAAACCTGGCCTAAAGCAATGTATATAAAGACCTCCAAGAAACTCTAAATTAAATAGGAAAGCATTTAGTCACTAGAGAATAGTTTTGTAACAAATAGAAACGACTTCTTTATGAACCTGGTGTAACAACCCCAAGATAGCTTAGGTCGTGAGGATGTGACAATTATCGACTATAGCATTCTACGCTTGCCATCCATGATTATGATAAATAGCATTTTGAAATCTTTTTTTTTCAAAATAAAATTAATAGTAAACATTCCATATGATAAGGATAATGACGTTCAATTTGATAAGGAGGCATTTGAGAACAATCATGTATTGGGAGCTAGGTTAAACTCTAGGAAGATTTAGTTTTGGTTGTTAATAATCTAAATATATCCATGGTAATGTATATACACTATTCGATGTAAATAAAACTTTCAGTAAAACTACGACTTTCACATTTTGTAAAAGCCTATTCAATCCTCCCAACCAAAACTTATGTTTATCTTCATGGTATCAGAGCCTTAAGCTCTCAATACCTTCTCCAACCAATCAAAATCTATTCTTATAGTTGCCTTGTTAAACACAATTTTACATATTTCATATACCTTTTAACCCCATTTTGTGCATGCTTGAGCTCAATTGTGTTAAGAATAAATGTTTTTTTATGTTTTCTTCTCTCTTTTTCTTATGTGCAGGTAGAATGCAATGAAGTGGATTCTCTTAAATGCAAAGTGAGGGCTTAGAGAGAAGTTCTTGGAAGTCTTAAAGTGTCATAAAGCTAATAACATACTTCTAAGTATATCTAGAGGCTACATATTAAATTTCAAGACTAAATGCCAAATGGTTTGGGAGATATGAGCAAATGAAGTCAATGAGTGTAAAGAAGGACAATCTGGGTATTTCTAAAATATATTTCTCCTCCAAAATAAATTAGACAATGATAAGACTACAATTAGAAACTAGACTTTTCACGCTTTCCGAGCATATAAAGATCACCAAAATTCGAGTTCGGACAAAAGATACAAGCGATTGAAATTAAGGACGTTATTATGGGTTGAACTCCTTCATTACAACAAACGGCAAATGCTCCAATCTCCAAACTTTCAAAGCCTCCATAATAAATTAAGTTTGGATCTCAAATCAACCAATTACATAGGTTTAGAACTTTGGACACACCAAAAAAAAAAAAAAAAAAAATCTCCAATCAAACTTGATTTTCTTGAAGTTTTAATATATACCTATATTCATCAATGTTCATTGTTATTATATCCCTAACTAGTTTTGGAGAAGGAATCTAACTGTCTGGAACCCCCACTACATACACATTGTTTTAAAATAGAGGCAAAAGACGTAATCGATAAGCCTACTTTAAAGCAGTAGGCTTATTAGCAACAATGGTTTTAGAAAATATCGAATCCCCAAAAAACTCCATGGGCAGAAAACACCATTATTCGATAAAGAAAAAGCATTATAAGTTATGTGTGAGACCCCAAAATTTTCTATAGCAATTTTTTTTTCTTATAATATTTAATTACTACCAATATGGTGGTTGTTATTATTTTTATTTATTTTTGTTGCACACTTGACATTTTCTTATTGGCCTTAGAGTGTGCTATATGGCCATCTCTTGAGGAGTGGTGCATGGACTTTGTGTGCACCATTAGTGCACAAAAGCTTGGTGAGACAGCCCCCCCCCCCCCCAATTTCACCCAGCAAAGGGATATAGCTAGGAGGCATGTCTTGAGTGTTCTTGGGACACTATTCAGAGGAGAGGGAGGGGTTACCTAACACAGTGCATGGCATGGCAGCCATGCACTTGTGTTGGGTTGATTTTTTGAGAGAGAGAGAGGTAAAAAAGAGAGATAGGAGTTCGGTTAGGAGAAGAAAAGAAAAGAGAAATCAGATTGAGAGAGAACGAAAGAGGAAGGAGATAAGAGAGAATGAGAAAGAAGAAAGAGAATGAAGGAGCCATTTTCGGGTAGTAAGAAGAAGGGGATTTTTGGAGGCTTGAACCTTCATCAAACTCACAATCAAGGTAAGTTTCTTCTACTTTACATATGTCATGATGATTTTGAAAGCAAATGAGCGGTTTTGGGAGCCATTACAAGCTCTCAAGGCTCACTTAAAGATCATAAAATGTGTAATTTGATGTGAAATTCAAGCATATGTTGTAGGAAGATTTGGAACCCCATATGACCATGAACACTCTTATCTTGGTCCTACTAAGATACCCTAGTGAGCACAAGTTTGAATACTGTGGGAATTTCTAGATAGAGAAAGCTTCCATGAAGCTTTAATAGTTGAAGCAAGGGATATTCATTTTATGCACAAAACAAACTAACTGGAGGCTCTCACTATTTTTCCTAGATACTAGAGGTTCAACCATAAGTTTTGATGGTGGTTCATATTTTTCCCATTAGTATTTTATTGGGTTAATTTTGTTTTAGTATCACGAACTTTATATTGATTTTCAATCCAGGTCTTAAACTTTTTTTAGACTCGATTTAGTACCAAATTAAAAGTTATAATTTCAATTTGAGCCAAACAGTGACTCTGTTACTCAAAATTGACGGAAATAGCAAATGACTCATCAAACCAGCCTATGTGGCAATGACGTGGCGTGATGTGGCATAATTTCCCACCAAAATTATGCACATGCTTATCACGTAATAAAATGACGTGGTGAAATCAGTCTAGCCTGATTTGTAATGGAGGTAAAGCGGATTAGCATTTGTAACTTGAGCACAAACTAGCTGAGGAATTCGATCGACGAAACCTAATTTTTTACACATATGAAACCCTTTGTAAAGTGCATATATATTCCCAAGATTTCCACCAGGAACAATGACCCAATCAGGCACTTCCCAATCAAATTGTTGCAATATTTCTATCACTGCAGTTTTTTTGACCAATCAACTACATACACCCATCAAAATTCGTATCAAGACTAAACACAAATGCCCCATTAGCAATCAGCTAAACCAACTGGGCAATTGAAATCCGATTCGTCAGAAGGAAAACAATCTAAGGAATCCCAGCAGCAGCACAATAAGCTAATAACGCTACTGATATATCCCCTGTCGAAGCACAGCCGACGCCGACGATTGGGCAGTTCATTTTCCACAGCCGATTCACTTGACTCACCAAAACAGTCATGCCCAAATCCTTAAAACTACCCATATAGCTATCCCACAATGTTTTACCCATAAATCATTCATGCCCAGAAACTGTTTGACAAAACGCTCAACCCAAAAAAGATTCGAAGAGGGCTCCATACGCTAGACCCACAAACCATTCCTTTTTGCTCCATACGCCAGACCCATATGGCCACGTGGTCTTGCCGACGTGAGAGTCGAATAGGGATTGCCAGTACTGGCCGTTGTAGTTTTTGAGTGCGTCCATGTCGTGTTGAACATCGAGGAGGCCATCGGATTACTAGCGGTAAACGATCTCGTCGAGGGAGTAGGATTTGTCGAATGTGGAGAAAGGGTCGGCATTGAAGGGTACATACTTGGAGGAGAAATTATGTTGGGGTTGGCAGAGCTGTGGCGGCGGGCTTCGTCTCGGATGTTCTCATCAGAGAGGCGGTGGTGTCTAAGAATTGGTGGTGGCGGTGGCGGTGGCGGGGAGTTGTTAGTAAATGAAGAATCAGAGGGAGTGGTGGAGGATTTGATGGGGGAGAAATGGGGTTTGGGTTTGGAGCTGAAAGAAAATGTGGGTGGTTGGAAGAGAGAGGAAATATGATTGTTTAAGAGTGCTTCAGCATCACGTGCTAAAGCACGTGCATAATTTTGGAGGGAAATTATGCCACATCACACCACATCATTGCTACATAGGCTGGTTTGATGAGTTATGTGCTATTTCGGTCAATTTTGAGTAACGGAGTCACTGTTTGGTTCAAATTAAAATTATAACTTTTAATTTGGTAATAAATCGAGTCTAAAAAATGTTTATGGCCTAGATTGAAAATCAGTATAAAGTTTGTGGTACAAAACGGAATTAACCTTATTTTATTTTTGGTGAATTTTTGAAGTCGTATAAGAGAAAAATCCCCAGAAAATAGAGATTAATCTGAAAAATTCCAAATTTTGGATATATTGTAGAGGCTGATTTTAGGGATTTTTAGAAACTGGTTTCATCAAATTTGGAGTTTCATAGAGAGAGAATCGAAGGTTTGAAATTCTGGAAAAATATAAGAAAATTAGGAAGAAGATGAACAATATTAGAGATATGCCCTAAAACCAATCCTAAAGAGCATATCTATTTCTTATTATATTAATTAGAAGGTATAAATTGTCTTATATATTTAATTATATATATATATATATATATATATATATATATATATATATATATATGACAAAGTCCATGAATGAATGATAAGAGAAATATACATTTCAAGTTGTTGAGATAGAGATACTGATATTTCTCATAAACATTTATTCTAAACAGTTCCTACTCATAGGTTTATTAAAGAGGACCTTTTATAAACCACTAAGAGTAGCACAAGATTTAAACTAACTCCAATGGGAGGATAGGTAGTCTTTCTTATCAGTGTAGTGACACTTTAGTTAATCTGTGGGTGCATATTAGAGAATATGTAAACTGAACATGATCTACTAGAATGGTCCTATGGAGATCAAGTCAAAAGGAATATTCTTTTGTTACGTCCATTTAATTGGTAGTCCTTAGACCTAAGACACCATAGTTGTCTTATACATAGATTACTAGGGTTTAATAGCATCTCGTACAGCTTCTACCATAAGGATGTAATCGGTACTTATTGGCTCTAATAAGTTATGTATGAAGATAGATGAGTTGCAATAAGGAATAATCACTCTCACTAGATGAGAAAGAATGTCAGGATCAGTTCACAAAGATAATTCTCAAAGTGAATCTCTGGCCAGAGTGATAGGTAAACAGTGAAAAGAGTTTCACTGCATTTATCTCATTTAGAGTATATTTTGTGGAACTTATATCAAGTTGTTAAGATGGGGTTTGACAGATCACCATACATATTATCTTAACAATGACATTAGGGGATGAAGGATTAAGTAACAAGAAGGGTTCACATAGTTCGACTATTCACCCAAACCTATGGCACGTCATGACACATTGCTAGACGTCACTCATGACTAGTGAAGGTCTAATGATAATTTTTATCATTGAGGGCAAAATTGGAATCGTTCCAATCGAACCAAAAATAGAAAGTTTTTATTTTAGGGAACATGAGATGTCCCGAACCACTAATAGGTTTGGGTGAACCCAATGGGTCACACACAAACAAAGAGCATAAGTGAGTCTCTTGAATTAAAGAAAGAAAGGAATTTCCTAATTATAATTTAACAAAGAACCTTTATTAATTGTTAATAATTAAGGAGTTAAATTATATTTGGAAATAGTATTAAATAGAAACCCTCGAGGTTCTCTATAAATAAAACTTGATGGGACATGCTAGCACTAAGCCTCCCATTCATTATTTAGAGAAAAGACAAAAATAAGAAGAGTGAAACCCATAGGGCTGTGAGCTATAGAAGACCTCTCTCTCTCTCTCAATTTTTGTGCTCTCCTCTTCCCTCTCATAGCTTGTCAAGTACAAGATTCAAGAGGTCTTGTGTTCGTGTGGATACCATCAGAGGCTTCATACACTTTGAAGTTCGCGACGAAAGCTACAACAAGGAATCCAAGTAAGTATTATTTAAAGTGTTTAAATATTCATGCTTGTATGTATAAACTCATGACTCTATGCTTGTATCGATTCTTGATAGTTTGTGATGAATGGATTCATTCTTGTATGAAAAATTTTTATCGTATCATTTCCGTTGCGAATCCATGTTTGTCACAACCTTTCAAACAATGCAGGGAAGCAACCCCTACGCACATGGTGTGGTGAGTGAGGGCGCGTGGAGCTGCCACATGTCCTTATTTTAAAAAAAAAAATTGTAGAATTCCATTTTAAATATGTTTGAGGTGGTTTGGGGTGTGTTTGGTCACTAAGTAATTCTCGGGGAATTTTTAAAGTTTCGGGCATTTTTAAAAGTCAAAATTTTGACTTTAAACCTATGTTTTTCTAACAAATTTTGCTTCAAACAACTTTATAACTGTTCCTACACATATTTTAACATTTTTTATGATTTAAAATAAGACTGAGAACGCCCCATTAATTTTCTGTAAATTTAGGAAGCAAAATAGGGATTTTTGGGAAAAGTTAATTATAAAATGTTTTAAAATTTTATAAGGAAATTATATTTTCGACCTAGGACAAATACTTGGATTTATTTAGGATATGTTATAAGTCAGAGTGCGCAGTGGAAGTACAGTGGGTCCATAACCCACAAGCCACATGATCAAAACCCTAATTTTGTAATGCAAACCAATATTGAGAATAGTTGATAATTAAATACAGATATTGTTGTTATACTGTTTTACGCTATCTTAGTTATTTAAATACGATTTTATATGCATGAATTGATGTACATGAGATATAGACATGAGGTATATGAAAGAATACAACATAGGAACGTAGCGGAAAGTAACGATTTAAAATTTTCCCATTGTATTCATCCAAGAATCGAACTCTAACGATGAATCGAATCATGAATAGCTTGGTATGGCATAAGTTAAAAACTATTTTTAATTAATTGGGGATTTAAGAAATCCACTATCTAGAATTCGGCCATGGG
Source organism: Hamamelis virginiana (assembly GCA_017140935.1). Classification (NCBI taxonomy): domain Eukaryota; kingdom Viridiplantae; phylum Streptophyta; class Magnoliopsida; order Saxifragales; family Hamamelidaceae; genus Hamamelis; species Hamamelis virginiana. Next base: position 1,197,212 of record JAESVK010000164.1, read on the forward strand.
GTTTTTCACCCTTTAGTTTTGTTTTAATTTTTTTGCAACTAGGGTTTACAAACCTTAGTGATGGACGGTTTCTATGGGGTTGCACTATTGGTATTCGGCCATGGAAGGGTTCACAAACCCTAGGTGGACGGCTACTTGGTGGAGAAGATGATGAGGCACCATTAGGAGCCCTAGATGGACGACTACTAGTGATGGAATATCATTAGGGTTTTAACCCTAATTAATCTAAGCCATTTATTTTAGTAACCCTAAGATTGGATGGCTATGATTAATTGATGATGTGTCTTCATCATTTTAGTAAATTAACCCAATCATAATAGGAAACCTAGTTTAACTAGGAATTTCAAATTAGATTTGTTTCCTATTTGGTGTTCTCTTTCCTAATTAATATGGGATACTAATTAGGATAATCCTAGTTGACCTAGGAATTAATTCATGTGATTAATCTTTTTAATAGTGGCTGCCATTTAGAGTTTAGGAAACTCTATTGATAATAAGGAAGTTTCCTATTTCAAATAAGATTCTAATTCTACTCTTCTTTGATAGTCAAACTTTGCATAAATTGGAATCCTTATTGTAATAGGAAAGTTTATTATTTGATGACTCAATTTAGGGTTTAAGAAATCCTATTCCTTTTTTTTATTAGAATTGGTTTTGGAATTTAGTATAATCAAAATAGGAAAGTCCCAACCCTACTCTCTCTCTCCTAAATTTCGGCCACACTAGGGCTTCCTAACCCTAGTGTGTCATGGCCACATGGTGGCTGGTTTTAGGTTCTAAATTATTCACTTAACATTTATTACATGATTTTATATCATTATAAAATTATTTGAAAAGTTTTGTGATTTCAAAAAGTGATGAATTAGAACAAAAATGAAATTAAGGTTTTGGAAACCCTAATTGCCGATTTGAGATTTTGGAATTAAACAAGTGTTGTTTTAGCTTTTTAATTCGATTAAATTGCATGGGGGGGTCATCTACATTGATGTATTTAAGTGTCCTAAGAGTTGGTACACGAAATTATGTCATTTGGATAAGTTTTATAAGTGTTATAAAACTAAAACAGTGTGCTGCCATTTCTGGACAGCAACACTGTCAGTTTGTAAAATGTTTAAAAATTTGTTTTTAAATATTTTTACAATGAGCCACTTATCAACTTCACTAATATAAGGTCTTAACTAAATGTAGGAAGAGTTCCCACCATTTATTTTGACTTTAGATAGCCGCACTAAGCCTTTTGTGACCGATACTCAAATCTGCCACGATTTGGAGTAACAGTCACAAACGCTTTAAAGTGATGTCAAACGTTGGAATCACGTAACGAGACCCCTGCCATTGGAAAGAACACTGAAAATCCTAGAGAAATGAAGTGTTCTTGAATTTTAAAGGTTGTTTTAAATAGTGCAAATAATTAATGCAAAACAGGGGCTGATTCTTGGTGTTTTAGAGAAAACACTAAAGTAAGGAGTTACATAATTTTAATGCGATTAAGATTGACATCTATTTTCATGGGATGAAAGATAGATTAAAACATGTCTTTAATATATGCCATTGCCATTTATTACTTGTTCCTTTGTTTCTTTAATTTATTCAATGTGATTGTTTAAATTATAATATGGAAAGTTATGGACTTAAAGACCAATTAATTTGGATGTGATTAGCCGCATGTGATGTGTATCTTTTATGGGTTGTAATTTAAAGTAGTTTAAATTATTTGTGATGTAATTTTAATTATGGGCTTGCATGCCTATTTCCCTCCTTTGATATGTATCCCCTATATCCTTTATACCCTTTCTTTATTTATGTAATTGTATATGAAAGATCGAGACGGTACATGGTGGATCCGAGGATGCATGGAGCAGTGGGAGGACAAAGAGTAGACCTTGAGAAGATCTTTTCTTTTATGTAATAGTTACAGGTTAAAATTGCGATCACATAACCCACATAAGACCTAGGGCTCAACTATTGGCTCTAGTTGGGCCCAACCTAAAAAGTCTATATTCTTTCCATTAGGTCCATATATATATGTTAGATGTATGCTTTAGGGGCCCGTTAACCATATTATTATATGTCTTTGATGATAGTGTCCCATTCCTTTATGGATAGTGGGAGTATCATTAAAGTACTAATAGTAAAGAATGGTTAATAATATATATGTGATATATTGATGCATGTGATGTATGTTAATATTCTGATGAGACCTAAATACCCCTCAATTTCAAATTTAAATTGTAAGGAAGAGGCATATGATTGCTTTATCCTAGCCTCCTACCATTACAAGATAGGAGAATCTTTATGGTGGATGTGTTTGGCTGCAGATATATGGGAACACATTCATTATGAAGGTTCAAACTAGCTTATTACATATTGGATATCATGAGGTGCGATAATGGGGCTTACCATGAAACTATTATGTGAGGGATGCCACATTCAATTGACCATACTCATGTGAATGGTAGGTGTGATTTAACTAAAGTACACTAACCAAGAAACTATTATGTGAGGTTACTGTAATTTAGAGGCTAAAGGAAGATTGGAACTTGCTTAGTGAAGCATTGGATAAAGAGTTATCCACCCCTTTGGAATAGTGATCCAAGAAACTATTATGTGAGGTTCACTAGTTCAAATGGGACCCCAATCCCCATTAAGAATTCATTTTTGAATTCTCGAATCCTATAGAGGGAGTATGGAATTTGATAAAATAGTGGGAGTGATCGACTCGAACGACGAGGGAGATTATTCCTCGTCAACGATCAAGATTAATAATTTATAAAA
>JAESVK010000164.1:1299986-1338193 GCA_017140935.1 Hamamelis virginiana
GATAATTATGTATGTAATTATCGATAGTTAAGCTTTTCTGGCAGTTTGACTTGACAAACGAGTCTCAACTTGCTTCAAAACTTTCCTTGCATTCCTTAAGCTCTTTGTAACTCAACGAAAATGCATTTATCCTGCAAGGTCAAAAATAATGGCTTTAATATAAACTACTTATATTACACTACCAATGCACACTAAAACTTACCAAAATGAACCGCATTAACGCACAATAAACTTCATGATTGCATAACAATCACAAAGCCTTCAAAGGCTTCAAAATACTTTCTTAAAAATTTGAGCGGGGAATGGATGACCATCCACCCATGGACGGCCAACCGTCCCTAGGTGGATGGTCAACGACCCCTTTGCCCAATAGCTGCTATTTCTCAGTCTTTTTTCTACCCGGGACTCTTCCAAGCCTTGCCATATGTCTAATTCGGCCATGGGGACTTTGGGATGAGTTTGAAGACCTTGGAAGGCTGATTTAGAGCCCTTGGATCATTCCTAAGAGATTTAAACTCAGCCATTGATCAAATTCAGGCTTCCCTATAAATAGAGAGCTCTGAAATCAGTTTTAAAGGACACAATTAACTTTAGAGATCTAGCTTGGAGAGTAGAGGCTTGAGCATTGCACAAGCTTCCCCCATAGCACTCTTAGCTATACTTTTGAAATCCTTTGGAGGTTAAAGAAGGTCTAAGATCAAGGGAGAAGAAACTAGGAGCAAGGGAGAAGAAAGTAAAGGTTAGTCATTGTGTTTATTTTAGTTTGCATATTTCCTTATTCTTTCTCCTCTTCTTCTTCTTCTTCTTCTTCTTCTTCTTCTTCTTCTTTTTCTTCTTCTTCTTCATTGTTCATGCTAGGATTAGGTGTTTAGGATTAAGTGTTCATATTAGGGATTAATTTATTAGTATGCATAATAGGGACTAGTTTTAGGATTTGTTATATAAAAATGCATGATTATGATAGAAGTTTTGGCATATCTTTTCTTCTTTTTTCTTTTCTTCTATGATTATGGATTAGGTGTTTTATATGTTAGTATGCATGATAGGAATTATTTTATAGGAATGCATGTTTAAGTCTCTTATGTTAGTAATCATATTAGGATGTTAGTTTCTTCGAGTTAGCATTAATATTGTTCTTATCATAATTATTTTCATCACTTGGAATGATTTGATTGACATATAAAATGTGTTCGAGGGAGCATGCAAAGGTAAGTCACTTCCCTTGTGATTAAATGAGTTATGAGAAGTATGATTATGATGCCATGTTTTGATGATAGTTTTAGTATGCAAATTAGGCTGCATGTTAGTCATTTTTACCTTTCTTATTTGTTATTTTCATGACCTTTAATGCATTTTAAAAGGTATGTTCAAATCTGTCCATGCATTGAAAATACCTTTAAAGTGTATTAAATGTCATTTTTTAGGCCCAAATTAACTTAGAAACATGCCTAGGTTCACATAGAATAACTAGATTGCATTTAGAACATTTTTTCATGCATTGTTAGTATTGTTTGGTGCATTTTTTGATAGTTTTATTTAAATTCCAGCATGCATATAATTAGCATTTTAGGTATTTAGACTAACTTAGGACTAGCTAGGAACCCTAGGATTAGGGAGGTTACTTAACCTCGCTTAGGACTGTCCTTTGTTGTAAGAATTGTAGTAGCAATTGAATTCTACCTAATTTAGGAGTCTACTTTGAGAACAACCCTCTAAAAGTAAGTGATTTTTAAAGTGTTTAAAAATGGAATGAAATTCCATCTTTTATGCAAAGAAAAGTGTTTCGATCAAACCCAAACTCTCGAAGTTAGAGTCCTAGATAAGATAGAATCCTTTTGGCTATATGGTTCATTACAATAGGAGAATCCTAGGTAATCGAACTACGTGGACTTTGATCTTTATCAAGAAATTGGTAAGGTACGTAGGCAGTCAATAGGGCGCAAGTCCAATCTTAGGTTGACTACGAGTCTCCTAAGATCCTTAGGATTGTGTATACTTTTGTATTATCTATTATTATTATTATATATTATTATTCATATTTTGTGGTTGATTAGATAAATAGTATTGTTGTGATAAGATTTAGATAAAGCCCAAACTTAATTAGGAGACCTATAATTTGGGCGAAGTGGATGCCTACAAGGAGTTCCTTGGAACCTTCCCACTTCGTAACCTAGCCCCCGAATCCAACTTTGATTCAAAGACCTTGCTTTTCCTAAAAATATGGAGTCAATATTTTATTGAAAATAAAACACTTTTTGTGGTTTCCTTGTTTCTTAAAAATAAGGTGGCAACTCACAGTTTTTTACAAACTCTCATCCTTTTTCAAAAACCCAATCTTGAGTGGATAATAGATAAGGATAAACGTGGATAATAGAAAAGGATAATAGATAAGGATAAACGTGGATAATAGAAAAGGATAAATCGAGACGGATAATGAATAATCCACAATCCACTCAGAGCTCAAGTGAACGAAGGCCTCTCGATCCCTCGGGATAGGTTGGCTGGTTCACAAATATGTGTTAATTTGGGTTTATGTTAGTTATATACCAAAAACTTTGTGGATCTCACCATTGTACCATTGGGTCTTCGATGTGTTTATGGATTTTGAGTTGTTTAGGCTTGCTTGTCGTAGATCTAAAGTTGTATGGTTGGATTTTTGGTTTTAGAGGAGTGTTTGAGAGTTTTGTGAAGAAGTGCAGAAATTTACTTATTACGGGGCATCTCTGCGCAACCTCTATCGTCAATAAAGGAAAGTTTTTGGGTTACGGGATTTTTGAACTGCATAGAGTTCTATCGATGGGGTGATTTATTTTCTATCGATAGACCTAATTGTTCTGCGATCTTGTCTCTTTTCTATGCATTTTACTGCCCTATTTTGGCATTTTAGTTCAATATTCATGCTTTGTTAGTTTATTTTAGAGTTAATGTGTGTTTTTGCCCCATTGTAGGTTTTTGGCCCAAGGTAGTCTTTTTCGTGAGCTTTTCTTTGAATCTTGAGCTGAGGAATGCATCGGTTTTGTTCGAGCTAAAAATTGGGAGAAAATGACCCATCTATCGATAGAGGACTTAAGTTATCGATAGATGGTAGCTGCTGACCGACCTTCAAACCTCGGATGATTAAAAAAAAAAAAAATTTCATCTATAGATAGATGCGTCATTTATCGATAGATGACGCACCTATTGATAGATGATGCATCTATAAATAGATGACGAGTTCTGTCCAAGGCAATTTCGATGTTTCGACTTCTCTATCGATAGGGGCATGACCGCTATCGATAGAGAAGTCGTAAATTCGACGAATCTGAATCTTTTTAGTGATTTTATTGAGTGTTTGAGGGGTGCCTTGGTCTTTTCACCCCTAGTCTTTTTGGGAGCTATAAATAGTTGCCTTTATGAGAGGGAGAGGGAGCTCCCCCTTTTGGGGCAACTTTCTCCTTAGGAGATTATAGGATTTTGTATTTTCTTGGCATTTTCTTGGGATCCAAACACCATCAAATCTCTTCTAAAAGGCTTATGTTTGACTATGACGTGGAGGAGCATTCAAGGATCGCCAATCTACGACATGGCCGGCTAGGTCATTTGGTGATGGGGTTTGGAGAGGATTTTGGGTGAGGTTTTTAGTCACCATTTTAATGTTATTGAATATTGGGATAGATTTGTATTTGGGAGTTTTTGTACTTAAACCTCTTTTACCTTGAAATGTATTAGTTTTCTGTGATTGCTTTTACATTCAAATACAAATGGTGCTTACTTTAATGAATGATTGAGTTAATGATGATTCGATTGTTAGCATAGGTTATGCATTATTGTTAAAGTTTTGATAGTCTATGGCTTATGATTAATCATTATACACTTGGTCATTCATATCTTTTTGGATAACCTAATCTTGTAGTTTGGGTTTCCATTATCCCATATTTAATAGCATTTCATATTACAAATGATGATTATTGTCTTGCCCTAATCCGAACCAACCCCGTTACCTTTCTCCATTTTATCTTACTTTTTAATCTAGTTTATTGTGTTCTTAATTTCTAATTAGGAACTTAATCAACCAACCAATCAATCAACCTTGGAATTTCCTTCACTAGTTTAGCTTCTTGTAAACTCCTAACTCGATTCAACAAACGTTCTCTGTGGACGACCCCCACTCCCATTGACTCTACGAATTGAGGTTAAATATTTGTTGAGTGTGGTCTTATAAATCTTTTAAATCTTGGCGCGTGGCGAGGAATTAACCTCCATCGCCGTGGTGCGACCAAATTTTCGCGTCGTTGCCTGGGAACGAGCATTGAATTGAATAGGAAGTTTTAGAAGAAATCTATTCTAGCTGTAAATAGAAATTCTTTCTTGTTCATATTATTTTCTTTTTCCTTGTTATCTTTGTTCTGCTTGTTCTTGTTTCAGGTGGCTTTATCTGGTCATTTCCATCTTGCTTAAGCCTGCGTGCCAAAGAGCTCTTGAAGGCTAAATTGCTAAATTTGCTAAAACAGGTTGGATAGGACCGCATAAAGATTAGCGATCTGGATCGAGGGGAGTATTTTTCTTACTTTGGCTTTTCTTTTTCTTTTGTTTTGTTTGAACTGCATCTCTTGCATTACATCTAGTTAGAGAGTCATCTGTGTCCTTTAATCTACCTAAGAAAGGAGGTGTGTTTGAGGTCAATAGTAATTTTATGATGAATCAGCAAGTGGCAGCATTGTCCAAGAAATTGGATCAACTGCTTGCCGCTAAAGGCCAACCATCTAGGATACCTTCTTTTTCTGTTAATGAGGTCTGTGGGATTTGCGCGAATATAAGCCATGACACTTTATCTTGTCCTATGGCTAATCAGTACCCAGATTTCATTCAGGATCAAGTGAATGCAACCCAAGGGTTCTCTAACTCTTGGAATGACCCTTATTTTAATTATTTCAATTCGGATTTGGAAAGTCACCCTAACTTGCGGTGGTCTCAACCCTTTCAAGGGTCAAGCAGTCAGTTTTACCAACCATTTACGGTAACAAATTTTTGGGAAGATTCCAATAGTGATCAATCTTATATGACTCCCCATCTCCAATCTCAGTACCAAAGTGTCACTCAACCCCAACTAGAGCAACCCCAAAGGAGTTCCGACTTTGAGGATAAGGTTCTCAATGCTTTAAAGAACATAGAGGCTGATAATCAACTTCTTCATTCTTATTCTTAGTCCATAGCTAAATTAGAGCAACAAGTGGGGCAAATTGCGGCAATTCTTAGTTGTCATGGGGAGGAGTCTAGTGAAGTTGAGATGGGAGTTGAGTTTAAAGTCCCCGAGGTGGTAGAACTTATAGGGCAAGATGAGCTTCCTAGTGAGAGAAAGATGCAAGAGGTTAGTGAGCCCGAAAATGTCGGGAAATTAGGAAAAGAGATTGAAGAGGCATTATCATATACTGTATGCTTTGATTTATTTGATGTATGCCCGCCTCAATTTGATAATATTTGTGTGGACCTTGCTATTTCAACGACTAATAAACTTTTTGAGTCCAAACTCTTCTTAGGCACCATACCTTGGAGGCCTAAAGGTAAGTTGTTTTCCCTAATGCTTCCCACTCTTCAATCAAATTCCTTAACTAAGTTTATGCTATGTCGATTAAAGCTTTTACCGGCTAAAATTGTAAAACGAAAACTTTTCGGAAGGAGACCAAAGGTGAATGAACAATTTCGGTTGGAGTTTCTGATTTGATTTCTTCTTTTCTCTTTTACATATTGTCTGTTGTGCTTTATTGTGATATACATACATTGAGGACAATGCACGATTTAAGTTGGGGGGAGGAATAAAATTGGAAATTTTTGAAATTTTAGTCATTTCCCTTAAGCATTGAGTGATTTTAATATGTGTATGCTTTTTTATCAGTCTACAAATCTCTAAGTTATGGTTTGTTTTGAGCTTATACATTTGTGTAGGTGAATTTCTGAATTGCACATGCACGAATCATCCATGATAATTTCTGAGCCAAAGAATGTCTTGCTTAACTATTGTTCGTTCTTGTTTCATTCTTCATCTTTTGTCTCCATATGAAAATTCTATTTTTATCTTCTTTTTCTTTCCTATCTAATCTTTCTTCATTTTTTTTTATGTTAGTTTAGCATTTACATGATGGATAGTTTTGTTGCCCTTTATTTAAACATTTGTGAGTCATGGAAAAGGATCATAGGCCATCATTGTTTATTTGAGCTTAAATTCTTTCATATATATATATATATATATTGCCATTAGTACCTAATTTGAACCTTCAAGTTTCCTTTTCTTGGCCAGCTTAGGGAGCCTAAGGGTAGAAGTTAGGTAAATCAAATCTTGGTTGGAGAGTCGTTTTCTAGTCTTTGAGTCTTGTTTTTGTTTTTGGTGTTTTGTGTGCCATATCTCAGTTTTGAGTAGTTTCTTTTTGTAAAGAAGTTGGAATTTGTAATATTGGTAATGAAAGGGGTTGAATAAGGCATCTCAAAAAAAAAAAAATCATCTATCTATAGGTGTGTGGTCATTTATAGATAGGTGACAGATTCTGATAAAAAAAAAAAAGAGGAAGATCAAAGTGAATGATGCAACAAAATAAAAGTCCAGAAACCCTTGTTATTCCAATCCTCTATGAGCTTAAGTGATTCTGCTAAAGAGCATAGTACACTGTTGTTAGTCATTGTGGGTTGGGTTGTGTAGTTTTGGTTTGTTTTGTGTTTTTAGAGTAGTTTATGTGTGTCTTGTCTTGTTTTAGGTTTGGTCTATGTGATGGTTGGGTAGAGAACCTAAACCATGTTTTTAAACCATCACATGTCTCTTTGCTTTCCATCCTTGAACCAAAAGGCATTATTGAGCACATAAAGTCCTATTTGATTCCATGAACTACTTATGTTTTATTTTGTTGTAACTTTACCATCTTTTATGCATATGTGTGTTAGTTTCATTCTCATTCACCATTCTTTCTAAACTTCTCTCCCGCAATGATGTTGTGTCTTCTTTGTTTTTCTTATCTTTTGTGTTTATTTCTCAGTTTTCAATCTCTTCGTCCTTCTTGTTTACCATCTCATTCATTTAAGCATGGTCATTTGATGGTTTGGAATATGATTGCATGATTCCATTTCACCACACTAGGAGTTTGCTTATACGATGTTAGTTCAACGCATTGCATGATTTATGAGTAGATAGATTGATTAACATGCCCATAGAGTTGAGATGTGTTTATTTTGATCTTAGTGAATAAGGGGGAATGGACTGAAATTTGCATGTTTGTGGGTGTCATTTCTGCAAACCCTCACGAGACTATAACTCGTCCACTAGGGGGAACCTAGGGGTTTAAAGGCTTATTGTATACGCTAAATGCAATCGCGATTCTCTGCGAAAGTGGCTTTTACTTAATTTGTTTCTTCGATATTTTGATTTCTTGTGTGCTTTTAGTGTTTTCATTTTAGTGTTTGCTAGGGACTAGCAAAATCTAAGTTGGGGGGTGTGATTGTTCTGTGATCTTGTCTCTTTTCTATGCATATTGCTGCCCTATTTTGGCATTTTAGTTTAATATTCATGCTTTGTTAGTTTATTTTAGAGTTAATGTATGTTTTTGCCCCATTGTAGGTTTTTGGCCCAAGGAAGTCTTTTTCGTGAGCTTTTCTTTGAATCTTGAGCTGAGGAATGCATCGGTTTTGTTCGAGCTAAAAATTGGGAAAAAATGACCCATCTATCGATAGAGGACTTAAGTTATCGATAGATGGTAGCTGCTGACCAACCTTCAAACCTGGGATGATTAAAAAAAAATTTCATCTATAGATAGATGCGTCATCTATCGATAGATGATGCACTTATCGATAGATGACGAGTTCTGTCCAAGGCAATTTCGATGTTTCGACTTCTCTATCGATAGGGGCATGACCGCTATCGATAGAGAAGTCGTAAATTCGATGAATCTGAGTCTTTTTAGTGATTTTATTGAGTGTTTGAGGGGTGCCTTGGTCTTTTCACCCCTAGTCTTTTTGGGAGCTATAAATAGCTGCCTTTATGAGAGGGAAAGGGAGCTCCCCTTTTTGGTGCAACTTTCTCCTTAGGAGATTATAGGATTTTGTATTTTCTTGGCATTTTCTTGGGATCCAAACACCATCAAATCTCTTCTAAAAGGCTTACGTTTGACTATGACGTGGAGGAGCATTCAAGGATCGCCGATCTACGACATGGCCGGCTAGGTCATTTGGTGATGGGGTTTGGAGAGGATTTTGGGTGAGGTTTTTAGTCACCATTTTGTAATTAATGTTATTGAATATTGGGATAGATTTGTATTTTGGAGTTTTTGTACTTAAACCTCTTTTACCTTGAAATGTATTAGTTTTCTGTGATTGCTTTTACATTCATATACAAATGGTGCTTACTTTAATGAATGATTGAGTTAATGATGATTCGATTGTTAGCATAGGTTATGCATTATTGTTAAAGTTTTGATAGTCTATGGCTTATGATTAATCATTATACACTTGGTCATTCATATCTTTTTGGATAACCTAATCTTGTAGTTTGGGTTTCCATTATCCCATATTTAATAGCATTTCATATTACAAATGGTGATTACTATCTTGCCCTAATCCGAACCAACCCCGTTACCTTTCTCTATTTTATCTTACTTTTTAATCTAGTTTATTGTGTTCTTAATTTCTAATTAGGAACTTAATCAACCAACCAATCAATCGACCTTGGAATTTCCCTCACTAGTTTAGCTTCTTGTAAACTCCTAACTCGATTCAACAAACGTTCTCTGTGGACGACCCGCACTCACATTGACTCTACGAATTGAGGTTAAATATTTGTTGAGTGTGGTCTTATAAATCTTTTAAATCTTGGCGTGTGGCGAGGAATTAACCTCCCTCACCGTGGCGCGACCAAGACCTCTCTATCGATAGAAAGTCTATCGATAGACCATCTCTTTTCTTCTTTTTCTTAATGGTTTCTTTCTTCTTATCCCATGGGACTTTTCTTAATGCTTTAAGATAAAATCTAGGGTTTTGTGAAACCAAGGCTTGGGTATTAAGGTCGGTTTGGTTTGAGTAGAAAATGGAAGTTAATGTGTACTTAATTTATCTTTTCTTTCAGATCAGGAGAGTCCGTGGGAGGACCTTTACGCCACTTAGCTCTTTGCATTTGCATTTTAGGCTTGGGAGGAGACTTAATCTTGAGGTAAGAATATTCATATTCTTACTAATGTTGATAATGATATTTTGGGGGTCAGTGCCCATGTCATAAATTTAGAGATTTTTTCTATTAACCCTTGATGCATATATCTTGTTATTTCCATGATTTCTATGTGGTTTGATTATACAAGAGTGTTGGTAGTCTTATCATAATGTTCTCAAAACACTTGACAGGAAACCATTTATGCTAAAATGATAAAAATACTATCTTGCCTTATGTAGTGATGATTGCTATGCCATGGAAAATCAATGGATATGTTGTTGTCCCAAATATATAACCCTAAAGGGAGGTGAATAGGGTTTATGGCAAACTTTTACAAATAATTACCAAATAAAATTAATGTTCAATTACTAAGCAATGGAAGCAAATATATAAACAAGTAATTGAAATGAGAGAAGGGATAGAGAGATCAAACACAGCGATTTAACAAGGTTCGGACTCCACCTACTCCTCGCCTTAAACACCCAGCTCAAGGATTCCCACAATCCACTAAGGATTAGCTCCTTCAAGGTGGAAAAACCTTTACACAATCTTCTTTATCCCAAGTGGAAGACTCTCACCTTAGCTCACAAAGAACTATCTCAATGGCTCACAAAGAACCTCTTCAATGGCTCACAAAGAACCTTCACTAGTGCTCACAAAGAACACTTCTTCAAGCCTCACAAAGAATACTTGGGCAAAGCTCACAAAGAGCAACTCTCTAATGCTCTCCAAGAGCACTCACAAGATTTACAAAGAGATATGATGAGTGTACAATAAAAGAACTCCTCAATATGTAGATGAAATACAATATAAGCTCACACTAATATCTCTCAATTGATTATGAACTAACTTGGCTCAAGAGAATGGTAATTTTTGACTAAATCGCACAAGAATGATATAAACTATGTTGGCTTGAGTTTGTGTATAATCATTAGCTCATTCAAAACTCATATGATGAGTATTTATAAGCCCAACAAAGAGTATAGTTGACTAGGGCAAAAATAGAGCCGTTTGGAGTATCAAAAACTAGCCGTTATTGAGTTGTCAGGTCGCTTAGTCGACTAGGCACATGTGTTAGTTGACTAGAATGTTTAAAATACCTTTGAAAAACTTTCTGGGCACGGTTAGTCGACTAGATAAAGAGGATTAGTCGACTAGGAAGGTGCTTAGTCAACTAGGTCATAGTGTTAGTCGACTAGGAGCTTATTTTTCCATAAAATAGCTACTGGCTTGCGATTAGTCGACTAGACAAGGTGATTAGTCGACTAATCTCCAACTTGACTTGAGCTGAAAGTTACATATTCAAAAACTAGACTTCTCAAACTTTCCGTGCATACCAAGATCATCGAAAACAGAATCTGGATGAGGGAGATATGACCATTTTAAGTTGGAAGTTTTTGTCAGCAAAAAAAATAGTATTTTATAAAATATTTTGTCTTTTGAGTCCATGTAGCCCTTTATGAGTTTGAATTAATTTTTGACCAAAATGTGATTTTCCAAAGTTAAAACCTATGGTCTTTTAGTCATGGTCAATTGAGCCAATGTAGTTCATCCTAAAGAGAGATTTACAAAATAGATTCCTAAGCACTCACACACAAGAATAAAATCAAGATTTTCATAAATGAATCTTTAAGTCTTGTGCTTGGCTTGTGCTAGGCTTGCTTGGCTTCATCAATGGATTGCATCAATACAATGGCTCTCTTCATGGTCCTTAGTTAATACAACATATTCATATTCACATAAGGTTCATTGTAGTGCAGAGCTTCATGATGGCTTGACTCCATGAATCCTGTTTTCACATGATATATGCTAGATGGAAACTATAAGAACCACATGATTAAATTCAAATAACCATAGCATAAGTATGACATTTAATAATATATCCATTTGATAATGTCAATGGGTTTAATCAAGAACGTATGCACTATATTAAATATTCATAGTACAATGTTTGTTATCATCAAACATTGAGCACAATTTGCATATATAATAAATAAATCAATCAATGATTTGTGGCTCCCCCTAACAATATTCATTTAAAGCATATGCATATTTTAGGTAAAACAAATCCATGAAGCAAGAATAAGTCCATGATACAAAGATACAAAGATCTCATGAATTTTATCACAATTCATGATAGCAAATATACACAATATGCAAATCAAATAGAATCATAACACAATGATTGTTATCATCAAAATCAACTAACAAGGGTGGAAGCCATAAGGCTAACATATGTTATGATTGGAATGGATATTATTGGAAAATGTTGGAAATAGGAAAGAGTTGAGACTACTCCTTTTTCAGTACTGCTTGAGACTACTCCCATACCAAACGTATTGAAAAGTGTATTAGCTAACTTATGAGTTCAGATGTGATTTATTGTGAATGCTTAGCATATTACTTGTATATCTTGAAAACCACATATATGTTATAAACTTTTCCATAAATGATTATATGCATCCTTGTTATTATTGTTAGTTAAAGCTATATTTCTACTAAGCATTCAAATGCTCACAACTATCTTTCATACAGCAGATTCACAGAGTTCTAGGGCATGCAGGATCTCCAGAGCAAAATGTTTTCCCTACGGTGCTAGGTTGGATGGTATTTTGGGCTTTATTATTGCGGAATAGGTAGCTACTTTGGAACCATTAGACTTTAGTGTATGGTACTCTCTATTTATGTACTTAACATATGTGCCATGAATGTTGGCACTTTACTATGCATAAGATATATTTATATTTATTGCATAATGCGGACCAGAGACATATGTATGAATTCTCATTTTATATCATGCACGTTATATCTATCTTTCTTTATGCCTGAGTATGGAAATATTTATGAGTATATCAGATTGTATCTGACCTACCCAGGACATTCGGCAGTAATGTCAAATTGGGGTGTTACAAATGGGATCCAACATACTGCATATGGTGGGGGCTTTGGAACTAAATTGTTATGTATACATGACTTTTTTGTGTAGTTTGGCTTGATTGGGTTGGAGTGGGGTCTTGTGTGGTTTGGGTTTTTAGAATAATTTTTATTGGGACTGTAATGTGTACATGACTCTTTTTATTTATTTTTTTGGCTGGCTTCTACTGATTGAAGTGGGAGCATGGGTGGTGTGTGATTTTTGAAAGATTCATGTATACACGTATCTTTATTGTGTTTTATTTATTTATTTATTTATTTTAAAAAGAAAACTTGGTTGTTTGGATTGAAATGTGACTTTTGTGTTAAATGGGTTTTTGAAGATATATTGGGAACTTGATACTAACGGGACATGACTATCAATGGGGTTATGGTGGAGACTTTTGAACTTTGGGACATGACTGAGTTTGAGATTTGTTATGGTATTGTAGGGGGGTTAATTAGGTTGGTATAATCATATATACATGAGTACACACAGTGAGGTTTTTTAGATTTGTTTGGTTTATATATTTTTCCTTTATTTGTGTTTTGTTATAATAATTAGTGTCATGTATACATGCTTCTTCATTTTTCTATTTTGGTTTGAGATTTGTCTGGGTTTAAAGCAACAGTTTTGCTTATCCATGGTTTTTTTTTTTGGTTTGAAATGGGAACTTTGCATAGGTTTTTTGATGGGCATAGTCATGTATACATGGTTTTGTTTTTTCCCTTGCTACATAAAATGGGTAGGGCCTTTGGAACTTTGGGAACTCTGGGCTAAGTTATGTCTCTATGATTTTCTGAGTGGTGTATTAATGTACACATTAGAATGAATTAGTAAACTTGGCATGTGTTTCTAATTTGTTTTCTTCTCTATATGTAACTATACAGGAAAACCCCATACAATTATAAATCCACAAAAGAAGCCAACTTTCTCTTACAACTTCAGACCGAACCTAGATGCCACTGTTTCACTTATAAATGATACAAATATTAGTACCAAACACCTTTTTTGGGTTTATTTGGGTTGTTGGAAATGTTTTGTATTGGTTGTTGCAGAATATAGATAATGCAGTCCTAGTGGAGGCTTGGGCACAATCCATGCAGGCTTGGATGATAACCTAGTATATGAGATCTTATCATGGGTCTGATCTATGTATACACAAGTTTTTTTGTATATATATATATATATGACTCTCTGAGTTTTGTTTTTGTTATTTTGTTGTTTGTTTTGAAATTATAAACTTGGCTTTGGTTTTTGGTTGGGCAGAGTCATGACTTTGGTTTTTTTTTTTTTTTTTTTTTTTTTTTTTTTTTTTTGTTTTGTGCAGAATATGGACAACGCATTGGTAGTGGTGGCTTGAGTAATCTGTGCAGGTTTGGCATTTAGCATTGAGTTGGGCTTTCAACACATTGTAGGGGAGGGAGATGCTACTGTGGTGGTTGATTGTGTTTTGGAAAAAAGAAAATGATGCAAGATCTTGCCATTGTGTGTGAGGATTGGTATGCTATGAAGGTATCAGTCTAGCAAGTGGAGTTAAGAGCAGTTTCTAGGTCTCTCAGTGGAGTAGCTGTTGTTTTGTCAAATTTTACTTTAGTTTCTATGTAATCTTTGTCATGGAAAGATGTTCTTTCAAATTAGTTGATGTCAGCGTTGGAGGAGGACCTTGTGTATGCTCCCTTATCGAGTCTAGTTCTTTTGAATAAAATTATTCAACTATTGGCAAAAAAAAAAAAAAAAAAAAAAAAAAAAAAAAAAAAAAAAGAACGGGGGGAGGGCAAACAACAATGGATGTATATTTGTTTGTATTTGGTTCTTTGGTTGTTTTAACCGACTATCTCATTGCTAGGGTTTCGATTTTGGATAAAGATATGTTTTTTTTTTCAACTAGGAGTTTACAAAAAATGCTTTTTGGATATGGCATTTGAATGTATACATATATGGTATGGCGTTGCAAGGGATGTTGCATGGGTTATTTCCCATACGATTTGGGTTTTTTCTAGGTATTAAACACTGAAATTATCCTTTGTTTCATGATTGGATTGAAATGTCATGGTGGATGAGGAAAATATTTTGATAATTTTTTGTTTGGTTGGGATTGTTATGTATGCATGACTATTTTGGGTTGATATATTCATGTATACATGAATATTGTTGTAAAGTTTGGTGTTATTTGGCAAATGTAATAATGTATACATTAGAGAATATTCCCATTCAACATTCAAGATTAAAAAAAATTAAAAATAAACTTTGAAGATTTACATGTATACATATATCTCTGTAAAACGGAACCAGCCTTAGTATGCGACAAACAACCCACCTTCATCCATATACACCAGCCAAGGATTTTTTTAACCTTTATCTTATTTCAAATTCAAAAACCCTCCATTATTCAATTGGTTTAGATTATTATTCAAATAAAAAAACTTCCTAATAAAGACCACATTAAATTAGATAATATTATGAAAATTAATATTATGATTTGGACTTCGTGATTGGTATAGAAGGCCCATTGGTATAGAATCTTATGATTTGGACTTCGTGATAATAAAAATTATTTTTAGGGTCCTATTGATCATTTTCCCTTTAAATAAAGGGTTAGTTGATTTTTAGTAGGCTGTGGCCATGTAGAGATCATTTTTTGTTGGAGTTACTGAGATTTTTTTGAACTATAGATGTATTTGATGGTAAATTTGCTTATGGGCATTTTTGAAAGAGTGATTTATGGAGTGAAGAAACCAATTAACCATTGGGGTTGCAGTATCTACACCCATCCAACTATTGTACCCACAAAATATATGAGATAAAATAAGGTTAATTAGAGACAATGGAGCTAATATAAGTTACCTAAAACTTGGGGTTCAATAGTCTCAAAGTCACTCACCATAAATCCTATTGTTTGAAAATGAATTTTTTAAGTGATAATATTCTTCCATGAACAGTTTGAAACTTCACTTCACTTAATCAAAGGTTGCCCAAAGATAGACAATGACATAATTACAACCTTGACTTTGACTTGGTTTCTGATTACAAAATTTTGTGCCACAAAATACCTAATATATCCAAAAGATGTACTCACCTTGCAAAAGACAATAACATAATATTCTTGCTCCTGCAAAAGTGTGACAAAAATAATATTATTCCTCTAGGCGCCGATTGCATACCAAAACAATTACTGCACCTTTATTGGTATACATCTGACAAAAATCATCATCTTGTAGCTTCCACTTCTTGGATCATCGATACAGGATAGAACTCATATTGACATAAGTCAATCTTCCAAACAAAGCATTCTCTACTTCTTTCACACCAATGCGCGCTCCTTTTGATCAATTACTACATTATAATCTTTGGGTTAGTTTTTATATTCCTTCATTATATACTGGGTGCATGTCAGCATGTGCATATATATATATATATATATATATATATATAGAGAGAGAGAGAGAGAGAGAGAAGTGTTCTAGTCAACAAATGCTGACTTTGACTAAAGTCAGCAAAGAACACAAGCCCTTAGATTCTCATTCACTTAATGGATGATTCATCTCAAGATTCCAATCCAAGGGTTTATATTCTTTGCTTACTTTAGCTTAAAGTCAGCAAATGCTCACTAAAACATATATATATATATATATATATACACACACAGAGAGATGCTAATATAAAGTGCACTTGATGCAACTTGCATCAAGTGCCCTCCTCTACAGCCACCTGTGATGAAAATTTTTAAAAACTGACCGTTGGATTAGATACCCCTATAATGTATATCATGTCTGCCAAAAATCACAGTGATCCAACGGTTGGTTTTTGAGAAACTGACTGCTAAAAAATTATGACTTTTTTGTTCTTTAAAATGTTATCATTTTAAAAAACTACACCCACGCCAGTGAAAAAGCCCCTTCCTAACCAAAAATCCCGTGCCCCTTCTGCTTCATCACACAAAACCTAAACAACCAAACCTAAACGCAGCTGCTCTCGAGCACCATTACTGCATGGGATGAACTCCGACTTCCCCCAACCTCACATCGTCAACTCCATATCTGACTTCCATTTCATCAAGTCAGTTGTTGCATTTTTGAGGCAGTTGTTGTTTGGTTGGTGAGGAAATGGAGGAAAAGATAAAAGGAAATACACTTTCGTTCACCACTCTGCAACAAAAAAAAAAAAAAAAAAAAAACCATTGATCTGCATTGTCTCACAAGGGTTTTGTTGTTTTGATGAATTGATGAGTTTACCAGTACAGTCTTACCACCCTTTTGCTCTGAAACTTTTCCAGCTCACTTTGCTCTGAGTTTAACCGAGCCACAGTTGCAAGGAGTCATCCAAGTAGGTCAAAATTGGAGCCTGCAGGCCATACTTCTTTTTTATTTTTTTCTCTAGTGTTTTTTTTTTTAAAAGAAGATATCCTTGTTACCAAATTTTCAATACTAACATATAGTTATCGATACAATTTCATGTGCTCGAACCTAATCTCTCCCCTACATGTCATTGTTAACTTGGTTATGGTTTGTCTTTTCTGTCTTCTAGCTATAGATCATTCATTGCAATCAGGAGTTTAAAAGACAACCCCCCATCAACTGGGTTTGTTAGGCTTGATGTGAAAATTAACTTCAGTTATAATGGATGACCTATCATTAAACTACTTACAAGGAAAAAGAAAAAAAAAACCACCATTAAATGAGAGAGAGAGATTTTAGTTGAGGACAGTTGAAATTCTCAAAACTTCATCATTTCTTGATCATTAAGATTTTGCAAATTAAAGCATCTGACAAGATTAGCAACTATAATGGAGAAATTGCCATTAATTTCATTCCCACGAGTATACATCTGTAAAGACACTGCAATTTTCTATGTTTAACCATGCATATAGTACAACACTTCACCTACACCTAGACAAATGTCATAGGTGCATACTTCTAATCAAGTCAAAATGGTTGTGCTTAAAACACTTCTCTTGTCAGACACAACCCTTTCAGTCATTCTTCCAGCAGATTGGCTACTCTTGCTATTGCTGCCACCAACTCCTGCTTTCCTCAGAATGGACCGCTGCATGATCCGGATGGGAATCCCACCAATATCAAAGTCGTCCTTCAAAGACTTTGTTAAGAACCTGAGGTCTGTATCTGAGAGCTTTGTCTTCCCGCTCACGAAGGCAACAAAAGTGGGCGGTCGGGCCTTCACCTGTGTAAAGTACTTGATCTTGGGTTGAGCAGCCTGATTTTTCCAAGAATGCCTGCTCATAACCTGAGCAAACAGAGACAGAGAGAGTTGATTACCCAAATTATACACTCACAGGTTGGGAGAGAGGAAATGACACAACATTGGCATACTGACCTTGCGCAACCAACGGTTAAGACGAGCAGTAGACAACCTTAAACACCATTTTCCGTACGTATCAATGACCTGACGCATGACAGCTATCCGGCCCCTTCCCTCTAATGCAGAAATGAAGACAACCGGTATTCCTGTCACCTGTTGACAAACTCCAGTCAATGCTAAATGAACTACTGCTCATCATTCTAGAGGCTATGATGTAAAATATTCAAAAGCCATGAAAGGGATGTTACTAAATATCTCTTCCATTTCCAACACCAACAGTCAGGTCCTGATCAATTTAAAAATTCAGCTGTACTTAAAATTTGCTTCTTTTTCTCATTTCCTATTGTCTTATTAGGATGCTTGGATAAAGCTATAAGAACCAGAAGTTATGAACCAAAGAGTTCTTCTAAACTAAGGTGCATATCAACAGGTCTCTGTTCTGCAAGCATGCTTTAGTGTTTCTTCAAGTAAAACCAACAGTTACCAGAACAACAAAAAAATTAGGGTTCTAGACATGCCAACACTTTACAAGTCAACATTACTAATCAACTCTCAACTACTCTCTCATTTCTAGATGCAGACTAGGGTTTGTCTAGGGTTTACGAGTCTGTTCTGGAGAACCTTTATGTTGGCAAATTGGACCTTTAACATCTAGTTCAACAAGAAATTATCCACAAACAATAATCAACTGATGCAACACAAGAGCATATAAAGGATATCTTAACTAATGCAACACAAGAGCATACAAAGGAACTATGCTGAAATTGTTAGCAAGCAAGAAAACTAATAATAAGACTAGAAATTCTTATCATTTAGCACAAAAATAGCACATAACAGCCCATAAAGTAAACAAAAAATTTTTAAATAAATTGTAAGGAACACCTTAATCAACCTGAATCAAGCAATCACTTTATGTGAACAATCTCCACTCACAAGAGGCTGATTTTAAGGGTAAAACTTGAAGGCAACCAAATAGTGAAGAAAAAGGGAGGACAGTTGGGACAATAAAAGAATGTAGAAAGAGGAGGAAAGGTGGGATGTTAAGAATGAAGAAAGAGGAGAAGCTTACCAAGAGGGAGGGTGCAATACAGTCTTCCAAGCCTCTAGGACATAAACAACGATGCAATTGTTGGATCAAGTAAATCTTATGATATCCAATGCAAGCCACCAAAGAAAGAGAAAGATGAAGACGAGAATAAAATGAAGGAGATGAAGAAAGAAGAAGAGATGAGCAGCTGACCTTAATTTCTCAAATCAATTTCTACGACCTTCCACAATAAGGGTTAGGGAATGAGAAAAAATTGATATCTAATCCAAGGGTCAGTTTTTCAAAATATGTATCCTACAATTATCTATTAGCTTCATGTATCCCACATATGCTGACATTACCATATATATATATATATATATATATATATATATATATATATATACATTTCCGATCTAATCAGGTATACCTGACTTAGATGAAAGTCAGCTAAGATTTATGAGGAATTGGATTAATACCACGGCTGGGATGGAGATGGAGGGTGGATTAATCCGTGGTATTAATCCAATGCCTCATAACTCTTAGCTGACTTTCATCTAAGTCAGGTATACCTGACTAGATCAGAATTGCACGCGCACACACACACACATATATATATATATATCGCCATCAGGTTCAAAATACACTTCAAGATCAAAAGGTAAAAACAACTATGAAAACAAAAACCTTCTTCAATCCTTAACCAAAACATGGGATTGAAATAATTGATATCTATCAAATTTTCTAATCCGAGCAAGTGCAGCAAAAATTAATTAAATTCAGAATATATCAAACATAGGATTCTGGGTAGATACATTCAAACATAAAAAGAGTAAAGAAAATAGTCACATGCACCTAGAGTAATAAGCGACATCAAGATTATTAACTGACAAACCTGGGGTATGAGTGTCTGAATTTCTTCAGGAACAGCTTCCATGACCTTCTCATATAAGTTCGAATTTCGTTTCCCTCTTAGAAGATCCATCTTGTTGACAATCACAACCAAACCACGCCCTTCTTCCACTGCTCGTCTCGCTATAACCACTTCAGCATGCTTCATACTACTTCTAGCATTTGCAATCTGTTCATCATCAATACGATGAAAATAGCAACAAGATGTATAAGATATAGAGAAGAAATCACTTCCAGGTCATAAGGTTTGATAATGCATATAAAATGCTAAATAAATACAAAGAATGGAGTATGTTAAATCAGTTATCTTCTTCATATATTATTTTACTACTTCAATTTTCATGACACAGGTCCAAAAGGTAAGTGCTACCCAAAAAAAAAAAAAAAAAAAAAAGGTGCATTAACATATCAATGCAAAAATAAGGATTAAGGACAGCAATGATATGATTAGAAGTGCCAAACTCAAAATGAATCTGCCACAGGATTTTCTAGCATTTCCAGTTGTTCCACACATATGAGGAATAAGAAAAAAATGAAAGGCAACATTTCCAAAAGACAACGTGATGAGAACTTGGGCTCTAATACCAAATTGATGCAGATGAACTCTGATACCAGAATGGTGCAGTACAGCACTAGAGTATCGAACACTTGGACCAGGACATGACCCGTGAGAAACCCAAAATACTCCAATGACCCGTGTGAAACCCAAAATCAGCTTAAAAGAGAGAGATCATTGAAGAAGAGATTGAGCAATTTTGCAGGGTGTTCTGTCTCAAAATCAATGGAGAAACCAGCAGTACCTAAATCAAAGAACAAGATCATGAAGTTTCTACCAAGAGCAGCTTCAGCAGTAACGTTCCAAAATCCTCCTTTCAGCCCAGGCAGAGAAAAGCAGAGATCATCTGCATACGCCGGCACCGGCGGCAGAGGATTCTCCAGTCCCATCATCTCCATAATTCCGGCAAAAGCTCGAAGGAAGTTAAGGAAGAAAGAGAGCTATGACGCTCAAGAACCCACTTCGCCAAAAGTCTCATGCATGGGCCAAATCAAACACAAGAAAAAAATTCACAAAAACAGAGAATTAGCTAATAAGCCCAAAATTTCATCTTCTTCTTCAAAGTCTAATTCTACTTCTAATTCTTCTTCTAATATATTTAAGTTCTCTAGTCATGGGTAGGTAATTTATCATTCCACTGATCATTCATAAGGATTTACCATTATCCAATCATTTCTTGTGGCTTGAGGCCGGAAGGAGGGGAGGAGCTTCACGCTACCGGAGATGGAGATGTGTTACTGAGAAGGGTGAAAACTAGGGCAAGTATATGCATTTCCCAATTTTAAGCTGATTTTGGGTTTCACACGGGTCATTGGAGTATTTTGGGTCTCTCGCGGATCATGTCCAGGTCCTTTAAGTGTTTTGATCTGAGCCTTCCATCTCAATCCAACAGCTGTCCATCATTAGCTGATTTTAAGCTAAAATCAGGGGACCCTAATAAGAACAGCTCTGATATATATATATATATATATATATATATATATATATATTACTAAAATATCTGGACAGCAAATAGGGACTGATGTGGAATAATTAGGGAACAAAGCACTGTAGAGGACTAAATTCATCCCACCAATTCCAAACAAAAGAACAGCATCTTATAAGAATTCAATTTTCACTAGTGATCATAATAACTGATAATAAAAGATTCCACATAACAAAATGTAGCCAACAGATATGCCCATACAATCATCCATAAGCAAATGCTAAAAATGGGATAATTTGCACTACTTCATTCACTGCCACACTAAAGGACTAGTTTTGTCGTAAGAAAGCTTCCTAGTAACACAAGTGTGTTAAACTCGAGAAATATCATGAAATTTTGTAACAATAATGCATCATTAGAACTTAACAAGCTAATTAGTGCGAGCACTTGAAAAAACAACCATGTCTTTGTCAAACATCAACACTTCTTCGACACTCCTAGGACTCATGCATGACACAGTCCAGACGTGTCCATAGTTTAAACAATTTAATATATATATATATATATATATATATATATATATATATATATTTGGACACTCATCCTACATGCATTAGACATGTAGTGGACACTTTAAAATACTCATTCTTTTATTTTAGATATAAAATATAATAGCAAAGGGAAATTTTTATTGTAGTATTTAAACAAATTGAAATATACTTGGGTCATTTTTAATATTAAAAAATTGATATATTACAATGGTCTAAATCAAAGGAGAAGTCATGATTTTATATGGATGCGTACATGCATGTGTATATGAAGTAGTTGGAAATCAAGGCATTGTTGAGTCATTGAAGTGAGTATGTCTATTGTTGTATCCTTATGGTGTCTGTGTCCTGTTTATCAAGAACTTTCCATACTCGCAAGTCCGCCTCGCGTCCTGTCTGTATCCATGCAACATGGTTAGCAAGCATGGTAAGGATGGCAAGAGCTTTCGAATGAGTAGCCAACAGTACAAACCAACATTACCATAATCATGGCAGAAAAAGCATGACAACATTGATTTCCAGACTTGAGAAGTCAAGTGATAACTAAAGAACCAATTTCATCACTGAGAAGGGGGGACACGTGATGATCAATGGAGTAGCTGTCTAAATCTTTTCCTGATCACCAAGAGACCAATAGAGGCCCAAAGTTCACCACTAGAGTTCCAAGGTATAAGGGTGAACCAAGAAGAAGATAATAATAACCTAAATCAATGCTGGAATATCTCCAAAAAGATGTTTAAACTTTAAACAAACGACGATGCCATGCAGCCTAGTTACCAGTATGGACAATGATGACATGTAAAAGCACCCTGGCTTTTATGACTTCAAATTTGTACATCTGACACACTACAACATAATTTACAAAAGGAAATTGACTGCAGCCTTTACCAAACGAAAAAAAAAAAAACAAACAAACAATTTTGTGATGGTTCAACAACTACGACGCAGAAACTAAATTATCTGAACTTGAAGTAGAATTCTCTCTTATGTATATGTGAGTGAGGATAACAAGTAACAAATGAGAAATCTATATAGCACAAAATCAAGGCTTGCTACTAAAAAAAAAAAAAAATAAGCTAGACTTTATTGCATGGATGACCAATTGATTTGAATCTAAAGATCAAAATACAAAAAGCATTGCCAATTGAAAACAAAATCATTTAAAAATATTTTAAAAATATTTTATGAATTCTATTGGGTAGATTGAATTTAAAATAGAATGAGGAATCATAAACTGCGAAATTTTACTTCAAAGAATTTTCTAATGTTAAAAAGATATGAAAGGAACAAGTAATAAAAAGAATTTGACATGAGAATGTTTAACTGATATTTGTGCTAGTTTCCAAAGAAAAAATCAAATCCATCCTTTTCATGGCTCATAGAGTCAGTATTTTCTTTCCTATGCATGTTAATCTCTCTTGTCACTCTTCCATTGCCGAAAGTCATCATCAGTCTTGGAAATAATTGTAATGATCAAACACTATTATCCAACTAGACAGGATAGGCTTTGAGAAGACATAAGATTTCGACCTTTACCATCTTGACAGATATCAATTGATAATATAGGTTGATCACAATGACATAAAAAGGAAGAAAGAAATCTATGACACACCTCTTCAGCATCAAGGACCAAAGCAACTACATGTGCCCTCATAATACTCTTTCTTGATTGCATAACACTCAATGATGCAGGTCCTTTCTCCTGCTTTGTCCTCTGCAACCAACCTGCAGTGTCAACCTGAATAAACAACCCCCAATAACATCATAAAGTATACTTGTTATATAGGGATTTAATCGTTGCTTAAATTTACAACTGGCAAAGAATAATATCAAATGAAAAAATATAACTAAAAATGTAGTTTTTCCAGCAAATAAGTTCATTACCCTGTTGAGTAAAAACCCAAACCCTATTAAATATCTCGTTATTGTGAATCATCTAGTCCAGATAAGTAAGAATTGAATAGACTCAGATCCACCTCAAAGATCCTCAGGTTCATAGTCAGGTACCATACGTCTCACATTCCATAATGAAAGTAAAATTATTAAAGCTAACGACAAAGAAAGATGCATGAACACAAAATAGTGAAGATTAAAAAAATAATAATAATAAAGAGCGGGGGGGGTGTTCAAGTAACTGCGAAGACCAGGAATGGACCTACATGTTGTAGGCTCTAGAAAAGCTGGGTTCCGCAAAAATCATGGTAATAATCAGTGAGGGTGTAAAAAGAGAGGAATTTATGAACAACATACCATTAGATATCATGAGAATATTGAAAAGAAACACCTTTGAACCAGGAAATGGCACTGAAAATCAAGGGAGATGGAAGAGAACATAAACAAAATAAAGGAAACAGCTCTCAGCTTCGAGAGTCTTGATTTCTCTAACATTTTGTTTTGTTTCATCTCAACTCAACAAAGCCTTAATCCCAACTACATGGAGTCAGCTATATGAATCCTTTTTTGCCATTCCGTTGTATCAAGTGTCACATCCTCCATTGAATCCCTAGAGCGCATGTCCTTTTTCACTACCTCTAACGGTCTAACAACATTTTATTAGTCTTCCTCTAGTCCTTTTCTGACCTTCAACTTGAATCAAGTCACCCTTCCATACTAGTGCATTCCTAGGTCTTCGTTGTACATGACTAAACCTCTCTAAACGATTTTCCCTCATCTTGTCCTCAATTGCTACCACTCCTAACGTGTTTTGTATCCTCCCAAAAAAAATAATAAATAAAAGATCCATTTCAAGAGACGAATGAGTTTCACCACTAGCCTTGTAGCCTAATCATATAGTCGTCCTCTCCTAATGAGGAGGTAAAGGTCAAACCTTAATCTCAACAGCAGCATCAAAATAATGTTTTCCCTTCGTAACCAGAGAGAGAGAGAGAAATCCTAGGCTTAGGTTCATTTAAATAAATAAATAAATAAAAATTTTAACAATGTTAGCACCAAAAAAAAAAAATGAAAAATGAAAAATGCATTTGATCCTGCAAATGGTGCAACAATATCTTAAAATCAAATAGAAAGTGCAATGAAATACTGATATTTACCAAATAGATGGTTCTCCTTTCATATTGAAACTGAGCTCTAACTGAATCTCTTGTCAAACCAGCTTCAGGCCCCACCAGAACACGTTCTTCTTGCAATAATGTATTCAGCAAGGTTGACTTCCCAACATTGGGCCGTCCTACTATTGCTAACTGCAATGGCAACTTAGACTCCTCAACCTCACAGGAGCTATTTTCCTGACTACCTTCATCTAGGATTAGTAAAAATGAAAAGCATAGATTAAAAATAAGAGGATGGCAACGTAAATGATCATATCAACACGGAGGCAAAAAGATGATAAAGCAATAATAGAATAAAGAGGACATAATTCCATCTCATGAGTCACGACTGCACAATAGTACGAGCAAATTCTCAAGATGAATTTGTTAGGACTGACTACAAGTCTACACAACATTCATCAATATCACACAAATTAGCAATATAAGAATTTCACATGACAACTGTTGAAATCCCACGTTGCCCAAATAGAGGGACTTGATATAGTTTCATAGACCTGTTTAAGCCCTCCGCATAATAGTTTAGGTTTTTAGGTTGGAAACTTAACAATGGTATCAAAGATTGTTGTTCTTGTGTTCATTTAGGCCCATTTGTTGTTCTTGGGTCCATACTTCCACATGCCTAGATCCCATTTATCTTGTTTGAGCCTACATGTGAGGGAGAGTTTTGAAATGCCACATCGCCCAAATTACGAAACTTGATATAGCTTCATATACCGGCTTGAGCCCTCCACCTAATAGCTTAGGCTTTTAGGTAGGAAACTTAACAGTAACAAAATTGACAACAGAATGATGATAAATTCTATTACAATAACATATCACTTTCTTAGAAGCCGCAGCCTTCCACATTAAAAAGTTAAGTGAAAGGTTCAAAGAAACAGTCCCCAAGGTCCCAAACATATGTTCCTACTTCCTAGACAGGAACATATGTAATTTCTAACAAGAAAAGGCGAATCCAAAAATCAAAATCTTTGAGAAATCAGCTTTCCATGACAGCAAGATAGATATGTGCTTTCTGTGCAAGATGGAGCAGGAATGTGTGGACCATCTTTTAATTCATTGTAACTTAACCAAAGAGCTTTAGTCTTTTCTCTTTGCATTGATGGGGATAAGTTAAGTTTTGCCAAAAACGGTGGAGGGCGTCTTAAGAGGTTGGTGGATTCAAGGTAGGGACGGAAGATTTAAGGCTATTTGTAGGATGGTTCTTCATTGCCTCTTGTAGATTGAGGAAAGAAAGAAATAGAAATTTTTTGAAGATGAAGGATTGTCTATTGATGTACTTAAAGGCCTTCCCTAAAGTAGCTTTTTCTTTAGCTGGAGTGTCAGAAATCAGTTTAAGAGTTCCTTTCATATCTTTTTTGGATTGTTAAATAATTGGGTTTGACCTTTTGCAACCCATGCATCTATTGTGTATATTGGCCTCAGGCCTCTTTTTATATACACAATTTTACTAATAAAAAAAATAATGGACTGGTAAAATAAAGTTTCGCAATTGAGACAGCAATTACTAAACAATTAAGTACCTCTATATAATATAATTGATCATAAAAGGTAACAAACTCCAACATGTAGAGAGGACATAGCTATTTTAGATGTAACCTGAAAAAGGAAACCTTCTAAATCACCATCTAAGTTGTACTGACGCTGCTAATCTTAAGCCATAATCTGCTTATATCCTTTTTTATAAAGATGAGTAGTTGGTGGATGTTTCTGTTATTCCCAGGTCTTGTGATGTGCCTTGGAATGGGCATATCACTCTCTAGTAGCAGTTACTACTGTCCAGCAGTAGTTAGTGACATGTTCTTGTTATTTTTTTCTTCTATTTGCTATTATTTTACTTGTGAACCGTCATTTACTTATGTCACAACTTGGTTACTTTAGTTTTATGCTTAATTAGTTAGATTCTTCTTCAAGAAGCATATAAATAAGGTGGTTAGATGGAATATTTTTTAGTTTTAGACTTTTAGATGATTACAGAATAGTTTCCAGATCTGTGACAGAAGTTTCTCTCTAGTTCTTTGTATTTTTCTCCTACTTTCTACCAATGAAAAGCATTTTCTTTCATTTTCTCTCTGTCCAAACACTTGATTTACATCATTTGGTATCAGAGCCTCAGATCTGATCTGATTTTCCTACTGATCTTTGGTCATTGGAGCCTTAAATTCCTTGTTTCCTCCTCAACTAAAACTCTGGAACTGAGATTTCTTGGTATTTGGATCCCAAACTCATTCTTCTCCATTGATTCTTGGAAAATCAACCAAGACTGTTTGAATAATAAATTCAGGTGTTTAGAGGATATGTAGGATAGAGTAAGATTTTTGGCCTCTTTCTGGGCTTCGGTCTCTAAGGAATTTAAGGGGGTTCCTTTTTTTGTATTGAGGGACAACTGGGTTGAAGTTTGTAACTTGTGAGGTTTTTATTTTTCTGTTTCTTTGTTTCGATCTGGTTTCCGTTCTGTAAGTAGGACTCCTGGTACTCTTATTTACTTTCATAAAATCGTTGCTTATCAAAAAAAAATATTCTAGTATGTTGCATATTACTTGGGCTTTGCCCTCATTTATAGTAACACACTAATACTTATACCCTCCCAGTTTTGGTGCATATAATGAATAATGTATAGTTAACATAGCTAACACGAGTTGAATACTAGCAGTGTGATCTAGAACCAGGAGTTGTATAACACAGGAGTTTTGGTGCATATAATGAATAATGTATAGTTAACATAGCTAACACATGAGTTGAATACTAGCAATGTGATCTAGAACCAGGAGCCAAGATTTCAATATTTTCCAAAATCAAAACACTCTTTCATGAGTCACCTGAGTATATCCCAAGTCTAAAAATGTACAAACTAACATTCAGTAGAATTGCATTAAATGAAGCCTTCTACCAGGTTGGTCCCACTAATTTCCAGTAATAACTTTTTAAAATATTTATGACTTTAATACCTCCGAGTTTAATGATGCAAAAAAAAATTAAATGGGTCATTAAACTACCCATTTCTCTTTTTACTAATACTACTTGATCTCGCTCAAAAATTTTAGTCCCTCCGTCCCAATTTATGTGCATATATTAACTAAACACACAGTAAATACAATGATTGCTTTGACTTTATTATATTTTTAAGCTTGTGTTCCAATTTTACCCTTCTAAAAGAAAGGGTCATTCTCCATGTTATTTAATAAAGGGGTATAATGGGAAATTCATTCTAATTTTTAATTTGAAAAATCAAAATAATCACATATTTTGGGACATCCCGAAATGGTAAGGTGATCACATAAATTGGGACAGAGGGAGTAATTAAAAATTCATTTTACCATAACTACTTCAACTCTCCTAAAAACTTTAAATTAAAACAAATTTTTCCATAACTACTACATCTCCTTAAAAAATTTAATTGAAACTACTATAAGTTATATCCACATGCATTGCACCAGCTGCACTACTAGCATGCAACACTACAAACAACTTGTTTTAGCTAGTAAAACTAAGAACCACAACCTCATTGTTTTCCAATATCCAAAAGAGACTTTCTATAGCCTCTAGAGTAAATCAAAACATTAGAGGATATGTGGGATAGAGTAAGATTTTTGGCCTCTTTCTGGGCTTCAGTCTCTAAGGAATTTAAGGGAGTTCCTTTTTTTGTATATCTAAAACAAGTTGTTTGTAGTGTTGCATGCTAGTAGTGCAGCTGGCGCAATGCATGTGTGGATATAACTTATAGTAGTTTCAATTAAATTTTTTAAGGGAGATGTAGTAGTTGTGGAAAATTTTGTTTTAATTTAAAATTTTCAGGAGAGTTGAAGTAGTTATGGTAAAATGAATTTTTAATTGCTCCCTCCGTCCCAATTTATGTGATCACCTTTCCATTTTGGGATGTCCCAAAATATGTGATCATTTTGATTTTTCAAATTAAAAATTAGACCATTAATATTTTTTTCCAATCTCCAAAAGAGACTTTCTATAGCCTCTAGAGTAAATCAAAACATTAGCATCTCCATGTCCAGATTTTTTGGTCTAGGATACATTAATTTGTTACATTTTTCAATCAATTTAACATCTTCCAACTCATTTATTCTATGTGAATTGCCCATACAGAATCATATATGAGTTGTAGAAATGCAATGCAAAGCAGGCAGATGATCAGAAGACTTTCAAGAAACTTAAGCAACTGTGTCCATGGAATTCGTCATTTTTCTTTTTCTTTTTTTTCTTTTTTTTGAGAATGCAGGGAACTTGTCATGAGAACATAAGAATGAATAAGGACAAAGTCTCTAAGGAATAGGTTTTCTTACCCATTAGGACTTGGAGCGTATAGTCCTCAAGCAAAGGCCTAAGAGCTTCATACAGTTCGGCCATACCCAGTCCAGTCTCGGCAGATATAGCAATCGCATCCCCATATCCTAATCTATGGGCTTCACCAGCAGCTGCAATAAGATATCCAGCACCATCATCAAGCGATTCAGATTTATTCATCACTAAGATAGTGCTGATTCCAGGTGCATGTCTGCGCAACCATTTTCCCACCTCCAAATCCATGGGATGCAGTCCATCCCTAGACACAAGATAGTAATTAAAATCCACACTCAAAAGGAACAGAAAACAATGCATGATAATACCCCCAGTAAGTATTCTTTTGCATTATAACAATATATGATATAATTTCTGAAAAAAAAAATCTAACACCAACTTCTTCATCAACTATATGTAGCCTATTCTATAGCCTGAATTCAAAGAGATTCGCAAAATGTTCACACAAATCCTAAGTATAGCAAACAAATCACAAGTTATTTGCAAAATTCATGCTCCAAAGACACCCAAGATGACCACATATGCCTATTTGCGTGTGAGAGAGAATTTCCTAACATGCACAATTTGACTACCTCTTGAGTTCATTCAGGAGTGTTTCAACTTTTTCCAGCTCAAATTATAAATTTCCCAAAAAAAAAAAAAAAGAAATCCAGACGAAAAACGGTGCCCATATCCTTAATTCGACAATAATTGTGTTGGAACAAATGAACTCAAAAGCACAGTCCACGCTTCATATGGCACACTGAAACTTATCAATGAAACTAACCTCACATCAATCAAGAAGATAGCAAATTGGGACCGTGCTAGCACATTCGCAGTCATTCCAGAAGTTCTGTCAAGAATAGAACCTGAAGATGCTGCCATTTCTAAGCCAGCCGAGTCCAATACCCTAAACCGCAAATCACCCAATTTGGCAATGCCTTCCCTTATGTCCCGAGTAACATGATCATCAGGAGTGTTGTACACAAGAGCTTCCCTTCTCCGAATCAAACTGCAATCATGCACAACAACAATTAACAATAATATGGCGTTTACATCTCAAGCACCAAAAAGAGATGACTTACTGCAATTAATAAAAGCACAAAAACAATTCACAAGAATATGACATTTACATCTCAAACACCACAAGATCACTTGCTTCAATTAATATAAGCACAACAACAATACAAAAGAATAAAACCTTTACATCTCAAACTCCACAATATCACTTGCTTCAATTAATATAAGCACAACACATCAATGTAACCTTACCGATTAAACAGTGCCGACTTGCCCACATTTGGGCGCCCAACAAGAATTACAGTTGGCAGCAAGCCAACGTCAATTTTGGTGAAGTCCACAGGCACAGGCTTTTGGGGCACACCGCCCTTGATTCCCAGTCCCTCAGTAGTGGTAAAATCAGCAAAATCAACATGGGATTTTTCTGAATGATGGCTTAAATCATCTTCAGTCGTCCTCGAAACAGAACAAAAGCCAATGGCGGCTGGAACTAAACGAGGAAGACAAAAGTATGAGATGAATCTGTAGTAATTCAATCCGAGAGAAGCTGTTCCAATTCCAGATAAAGATCCTGCAAGCCAACATACCATCAGTTGGGAAAAAAATTTTGAGATTCCCTCAACACAATAAAAATGTAAAGTGCAAAAATCATTACCAAATGTAATGGATAAATTGGATTTGGGGTTGTTGTTGAGGCTACTTCTAGAGAGGACACTGAAACCAGAATGCCGCCACTGAGCCGAAAGTGCTCGAACCCATGACGACTGAGACATACCCAGGACTTGCCTACTATATTACCGCCAATACAAATAGACTTGGTCCCCAGCATATATATTGATGCTATCAAGGACTCGGAGAATGTTTCTTCATGAATATGTAGTCAGTATAGCAGCTATGTATTTACCTGCAAACAGTGGCGGAGCCAGGATTTTATATCACACTGGGCTAGAGTAAAAATCTAATAAACACCATATATAAGCTATACATATATATATAGAGAGAGAGAGAGATAGAGATGATCCATTAAGGTCTGGACCTTAAGCTTAATTTAAGTTCCACTTTTCACAGGGATTGGTATTTTGAAAAACTAACCGTTGGATTAGATAATCTTCTAATGTATGTCATGTTTGCCAAAAATCACAGTGATCTAACGGTCGGTTTTCAAGATATAGGCTGTTAAACAATTGTTACAGAATCCAATGGTAAATACTGTTAGAGTGTTTCACGGACTGTATTTTGAAAACCGATTGTTGGATCACTATGGGCCTGTTTACTTTGTGAAAATTTTTATTATTTTTATTTTCTGTGAAAATTTTTAAAAAACAATTTTCATTTTCAGTTTTCAAAATTTAGAAAATGTGTTTACTTTGCAAAAATTAAAACTGTTTTCAAAATCTAAAAATAGTGTAAATGCATTTACAAAAACTATATATTATCTTTATATGTTTTATTATTTTTATTTTTTGGTTTTACAGTTGGTTTACATATTTTTTTTCTATGTTTATAAGTATTGCCGCGATATAATCCTGGTTTTCAGTTTTCGTGAAAATACCAAAAACGTCATTTTGATGTTTTCACATTTTCTTAAAAACTGAATTCATTTTCTTGAAAATAGTTTTCATTTTTTACAAGTAAACACATTTTTTAAACTATTTTATGTTTTTATTGAAAATGAAAATGAAAATTACGAAAATTTTCACGAAGTAAACAGGCCCTATAATTTTGGACAGGCATAACATACATAAAAAGATTATCTAATCTAATGACTGTTTTTTCAAAATACCATCGGTTGTGTGAGAAATGGTGAGTGGACTCCAAATTAATTTAAGGTTCGGACCTTAATGGATCAAGTCTGTATATATATATATATATATAGACTTGGTCCCCAGCTTGCATATATATTGATGCTATCAAGGACTCGGAGATTGTTTCTTCATGAATATGTAGTCAGTATAGCAGCTATATGTTTACCTGCAAACAGTGGCTGAGCCAGGATTTTATTAAAATCTAATAAACACCTTATATATATATATATATATATATATAGATATATATATATATAGATAAGCTTTTCCATAGCAAAACTATATAAAGATTCAACCAAAACAAAAGAAAATAAATATCTATTTCAAGCATGACATAGACAATTACAAAAGAAAGAAAAGAAAATACACTATCGAAGTATCGACAGTTGAAATATTGACAGGTGATGGAGAAGGAATGGATCTTGGGTTGAAGAAAGAAAGAATAGTTTTACCTTTCTTACCTTCTTGATGTGCCACTATACTAATAACCTAAGAAAGTAAATTAAATGAGATTATGAGAATTAATACTAAACAAAATATGCCAAACATCAATCAATCAATCAATCAATTACAAAAAAAAAGGGTTTTCAATTGGCTCACCTCCAACCTCCTTCAACAATCAAACACAAAGGGGGGTTCAATTGGCTCACCTTGAACCTCCTATCACCACGACAGGTATAGCACTAGCTAATTTAATCAACTATCTAGATAAAAATTGAATAATGAATGTGCCAAAATATGTAGTTGAAAGAGCAAAAGAATACCTGAATATGTGTCCCCAAAGCTATTGCATTGAACTCCAAGGTCCAAAGGCTACTATAGTATGTATGAGGTCTAAAATATAAAGGGGAAAAAAAAAGAGTAGGTTATTTTGTGACTGAAACTAAGAAAAAAAAGGTATATAATAATTAACAAGAAATCAAGAATCCCAAAAAATGTAAATCTAACAAGAATCCAAAATCGAACAAGAATACCAAAAAAAATTAACAAGAATTTGAGATGGATAAACTAGAATCCCAAAAAACCCAAAATCTAACAAGAATCCCTAAAAATTTTAAAAATAAAAAATAAAAAATACGTTCAATATTTGTTGACAAGTTGAGATGGATAAACTAGTATTATTCATACATAATAACATAAATCTTACAAGAATCTTAAACTACTTATAAAAAATTTAAAAAAAAAAAAACGCACCTTTGCGGTTTTGGAGACGGGAAGACGGCGGCGGAGGCTGAAGATGGGAGACGGCGGAGGCCAGAGGTGTGGAGCGGCGGCGGTCGGCGGAGCCTTCGTGGCTTTGTCCTTTGAGGCGAAATGAGAATGACGAACAGAGAGGAGGAGAGGTCCGACGAAGAGAGTGTGGGGAGAGGAACTCGGATTGGCTGCGGATCACAACCTTTTCCGCACGGTGCAGACCGGCTGTTAGGATGATGACACCTCAACAGACAATGTTTTCCCACTGGAATTGCACCACGCGCAAAACGAAGAGGCCATTGTCGTTTAGAAGCTTCCCTTTGCGTCCCTCTTTTTGTTTTTATTTTATTTTATTTTCTTAATTATGAACACAAAAAAATCCATAGTCCATTCGTTTCTGTTATAAGAACGGGCAAATTTAAAAATCTAACCAATTGAGAATAAACTTGTCTGATTTATATTCAATACTGTTTGGTAAGTGTTTTTTTTTCTACAGTTCAATCATGTTCATAAAATAATGTATAAATATAGTTTTTTTCAAACCAACTATAAACAGTTTACATAAAAATCATATAATAGAAAAAGATCAGAGTTGGTCAAACCTAATTTTCAAAGTTCTCAAACAGGCCATTTGAACTCGTCTTTAATCTCTGCAACATCATATTCAATCTCCTAGTTTGCAATCCCAACTTCAAATCCATAATTCATCAAAATTTTCACTAAGGGCCCAATTGGAAGCAGGAAATGGAATTAAAATCCTGAATTAGAATTCTGTCACAATTGAAATTGAATTCCAGTTCCAATTTTGATGTTTGGATGGTACAGGAAATTTTAAGCATGATTTGGAATTCCTATCTCAATTCCAATTCCAGTGTTTGATGACTTAAAACTGAATTCACAATGAACAATGTAAATAAAACAAAGGAAAATTATCCAAAAGTCCTTATTTTAAGTTCTTTTTAACCCAAAAATCTCATCATCTTTTCACTTTACCCAAAAGTCCAAATTTAAATTTTTTTTTTTTTTTTATTTTACCCAAAAGTCCGAGCACATTCAAAACACTGATCTATGTATCAGTTTTCTGCAAAATCAAATAACAAACCGACGTGTTTCTCATTAAAAAGGATTTTTGGGTAAAGTGAAAAGGTGAGATGATTTTTGGATAAACAAAACTTATAAATAGGACCCATGGATAAACACCCCATAAAACAATTATCATATCTCTATCATGAATCAATCTTCATAGTACTTTTTATTATTTCCCACATTATGCAAAGTATAGGTCCACTCTCAAATAAAATGTGAGTACTACTATCTTAGCTTAAATCAATACAATAATCTCCTGTGCCATAGAGATGTCATCACAAATCCTATTTTTCATGCACTAAATCAGTGAAAAAACTAAACACACACATATTGGACAAATTCAACAATATTACTATACAGGCCTTGACAAAAATGCATGTTACCATCAAATAAAATGAGAAATGTTTTAGCACAACTCCAAGTTCCCAAACAATCACAACTTTAAATATAACATACACAATGAAGTTCTTACCAACCCCCAACTCCCCTCAAAAAAACCACTTGTGCAATTAATTCATGCACAAAAGTAGCTTACTGAATCCTACATTTACTATAGAAATCCACCATACTTGAGCTAGTAATAAGATAAAATACATGTATAACAGTCATAATATTATTATATATTTTTTATTTGCAAACAAATAACAACATAACACCTAATAAAATAATTTTCAAAACATCTAAAAATTTATATACGCTTCATTCATGACATTTAATATGTTGTGCTGAAAAGCATACGGTTTATAACATTACAAACATGTTCAAAATGCTATAACCCCACAAAATACTAGACCAAAATGCCAGTACATGTACAAGAGTTTTAAGGCTAGGCCTCAAAATATAGTCCACATCATATTTTCCAAATTTAAATATCAAGGCTTTTAATTTGCATCAATAGCCATGGTTTCCTTGAATGAGTAGGAAGAGAAATAAATGATTCATACTTTCTTCTTTCACCCGTTAGAACATCATATGCTTTAAGAAACTCAGACTCCTGAAGGTCTTGAACTTCAGAAAAATCAATTAGTGTGAACTAGCCAACCCCAACTCGGGAGGCGTTTTCACTTAAATCATCGTGGATTGTGGATGACTTTAGGGTGGATGACTTTATCCGTCTCGATTTATCCTTCTCTATTATCCACATTTATCCTTCTCTATTATTCACTCAAGATTGGGTTTTGAAAAAAGGATAAAAGTTTGACAAAAACTGGGAGTCGCCACCTTATTTTTAAGAAATAAGGAAACCATAAAAAGAGTTTTATTTTCAATAAAACAAATGACCCCATATTTTGGAAAAGCATGGTTTTCGAATCAAAGTTGGATCCAGAGGCTAAGTTATGAGATAGGAAGGTTCCAAGACACCTCTTGTAGGCACCTATCTCACCCTAATTAAAGGTCTCCTAATCATTTTTGGGCTTTATCAAAATCTTATCACAACAATGCTATTTATCTAATCAACCACAAAATATGAATAATAATAAATAATAATAGTACATAATACAAAAGCAATCACAATCCTAAAGACCTTAGGAGACTTACAGTCAACCTAAGATTGGACTTGTGCCGTATTAACTGCCTATGTACCTTACCAGTTTCTTGATAAGAATTAAAGTCCACATAGTTCGATACTTAGGACTATCCTATTGTAATGAACTACCAAGCCAAAAGGATTCTATCTTATCTAAGACTCTAGCTTCGAGAGTTTGAATTTGATCAAAACACTTTTTTATAAATGATGGAATTTCATTTCAATTTGAATACTTTCAAATGGCTTTTTAGAATCCTTCTCGAAGTAGATTCCTAAATAAAATAGAACTCTATTCCTATTGTAATTCTTACAACAAAGAACAATCCTAAGTGGGGTCAAATGACCCCCCTAATCCTAGGGTCTCTAACTAATCATAGGTTAGTCTAAACACCTAAAATACTAACATAATGCATGCTGGAATTTCTGGAAAATACACTAAAAATGCAATAAACAATGCAAACAATGCAAACAATGCATGAAAAATGTTCTAAATGCAAACTAATCTTTCTATATGAACCTAGGCATGTTTTTAGGTTGATTTAATCCTAAAAAATGTTTTTTAACCCACTTTAAGGTTACTTTTAAGCCTTGGACAGAATTAAAAGTAATAAAAAAATGGAATCAAAACCCATAAAAAACAAAGTAATAAAAAAGTAATATGATCTATCTATAATGCATCCTAATATGATATACCAAAAAATTAATCATGTATCATGCTTAAAACATCCAATTTTAACATAAGGGGAGGGACTTACCTTAGCTTGCTCCCTTGACCACAATTCATATGATATTCCAAGCAAAACAAGACTTAAAATAGTGATATAAACAAACCTAAACACAAACTATCCTAAAAATACCAAAATAATGGATACTTACCCTATATATGCAAAAGACTTGATTTTTCCTACCATCATGTATTAATAACCTAAAACAAAAAATAATATGCATAAAACCAACTCCTAGCATGCCTTCTAAACATTAAAAAAAAAAAAAAAATCCTAAACATGTCCCTATTAACCTATACTAATTAGCATGCTCAAAACAAATGAACTAGACTCAAGTTTTATCATGTAAAACTTATAAATTCAGAAAATTGTATACTAATAGATCATGATCTTCATGCAATGAACAATTAACCCTTTTACTCTTTAACATATGAATATTCAATCCTATGTATATATTCCTAACATAATATGAACATGGAAGAAGAATGAAAGAGAAGAAGAAGAAGATGAAGTATGCAGATTCTTATGTAACTTATCAAAAAACACAATGATTGATTGAACTTACTTTTTTTTGCCTTCTTTTTCTTTGCTCCTAGCTTCTTCTTCAACCTCCAAGGACTTCAAAAGATGTGGCTCAGGTTGCTAGGGGGCTGGTGTAGTGCCTCAAGTCTCTACTCTTCAAGTTGGCTCTCTAATGCAAAGTGTGCTCCTTTAAAACTAATTCTATAAACTTATATTTATAAAGAAGCTTTAATATTAATCAATGGCTGTCATTAAAACCCTAGGGAATGATCCAAGGGTCTTAATTGAGTCTTCCAAGTCCCCAAGGCCGAGCTAGACACTCCTCATAGGGTTTGGAAGAGTCCCAGGCAGGCAAAACACTCGAAAAGTTGAAAAATTGGCAAAATAAGGCGAGGGCTCGGGTGACCATCCACCCTAGGACGGTTGGCCGTCCCTAAAGGGATGGTCATCGAGTCCCCAAGCCTAATTTTCCCTATGTGGGCCTATCTCAGCCCGTTTCGACCCGGTTTTGTCTTTTTTCGGCTTTTCGAGCCTGTTTCGAGTCCAAATTCGACGATTCAAGCGCCAAAACGATCCTGATTCAATTCTCCATGTTTTGAAAAGTGTTTGAAGTGAAAATGCATTGACCTTAGTCAAATTTTTTAGGAAAAAGTCAACACATTAGCTGTTTTGGGCATGCCGGGCCCAAATTAGGGTTTTGAAATCTGCTAACCAATCGCTCTCGAAATCATTTATACTTCTCGAAACAAGTTTTGAAAACATTTAAGAAAGTGCTTTAAAGCTTTTGAAGGTTTCCATTTGATAAAAAGATAGAATCCCGGTCGTTCCCGGTTGAAACCCTAATCTGAGCTAAAAAGAGCCCTTTGGGCCTTAAGAGCCAAACATGAGCCCAGAGGCTCTATGAACCTTGCAATTGATCAACTTAGCTACCAAACACACCCTAAATATCCATGCCAAAGCCTCGAGACCATCCGGGACAAGATCGACAGCCATTCAGGGCTTTTGTGATCCAAAGGACAGTACTGCCCTTCAAGTCACAAAAGGCCTTATTTTCTATCAAGCCTGACTCAGAATACCATGAAATTTAACAAGGACATTCCTAGACTCTCTAAAAACTAAAATCAAAAGGAACCGACTCAATCTGACCTAAAAACCTACATGCAATAATGACCTTTAATTAACTGCTCACAAGGGTAAAACTGACAATTTAGGGTTTGAACACCCTATTTCACCTCAAATCACAGGCAACCATTAATGACCATACTCATGGTCAAAAATGGATGTCTACAGAAGCCCCTCGTTGATGTTCATGGCTTCGCCAGTGAATATCAACAAAACAACATGACATCCCACCTTTGCCACAACAGAAGATGGATAATTACTCAAAACACTGATTAAATCATCATTCTTGTAAGTCCTACACACACTTCAGATGATCTTAGAGGACTGCAGTCCTTTTTGGAAGTCACACACACACTTCCGATCATCTTATCTTAAGAGGAAATCTCAACACACATTTCCAATTATCATCTTATCTTAAAAGGAAATCTCAACACACATCATCTTAGGGGACCTCGGTGAAAAGGTTCTGTGAAAACCACAGACATGGAT
>JAESVK010000164.1:1377584-1405343 GCA_017140935.1 Hamamelis virginiana
GATTGTGCATTCTCGTTTGACAGTCCATGCCTTAAAACGGATGATCCGTGCTTAATTCATATATGCATGATTATTCTTAATGGTTTATTCTTGTAGTCTAGATCATTATTACCTTGGATATGCATGAACCTTTATCAAACTTATGAATGTGATTGATGCGAGTTAAGTGGATTCGAAAACCCAAGGATTTTACCATTACTTTTATATTCAGTAGTTTAAACAACAACCACTCTTCAAAATCAAAGATTGTTCCTTAACTAAAATTAATCTCACTTTAGTTTCTCATAACTCAGCCTTTAGTCCATGTGGATCGACACCCGTGCGAAAATCACTTTTTCAACGAATTGAGGTTACTAGCACAAGTAGTTTTATAAATTTAAATCTTGATCACGAACAAGGAAATAACCTCACTTGTTTGGGCGGATCAAATTTTGGCGTCGTTGCCGGGGACTATTGTACAGTTATAGAAATTAAAATGAATTTTTTTCCTTTTTCTACTCATCTCTCGCTTCTCTTTGTTCAAGTTGTTGACTTATAGGTTTTGCTCAGGATATTGCGCGCTAAGGCCAAAAGGCCAAATTGCTAAAAATAAAAATTTTGCCTAGGTGCCAAAGTTTTGGATAGGACCGCATAAAGATTAGCAATCGGGACCGAGGGAAGTAACTTCTCATCTCAGTCTTTCTTTTCTTTTATCTTCTATTGCATTACACTCACTGCATTCCATTCAATTGGGGGGCATATTTTGCATGCACGGTAGAAGGTCTCTGTCCTATGACCTACAACTGCTTGATTTAGAGTTAGAAAGTACCTTGCGGACCCTTAAGACAA
Organism: Hamamelis virginiana; assembly: GCA_017140935.1. Lineage (NCBI taxonomy): Eukaryota > Viridiplantae > Streptophyta > Magnoliopsida > Saxifragales > Hamamelidaceae > Hamamelis > Hamamelis virginiana. The sequence continues at coordinate 1,378,413 of JAESVK010000164.1, forward strand.
ATCGATCTACTTTAGTGTCAAAGTCTGTCAACACGATGGATAACTAGGGTTATGATCCACCTAGACCAATTGCGGTTCCACCGTAAGTTCCTCAAGCACCGAGGATGCTTATAGACCACTTCATGCCTGGTGCTTTTACTCCACCCTCCTGTATTCAGATTCCCAACATTAACAATGTCCAGTATGAGATTTGACATGCTACTCTTCAGATGTTACCGACTTTCTATGGTTTGGATAGGGAGAATCCATACGATCATCTTACCAAGTTTCTTGGGATTTATTCCACCCATAGGATTCAGGGTCTCACCGCTAATGTTATCAAACTCTTACTATTCTCATATTCTCTAAGGGATAAGGCTAAAACTTGGATTAACACCCTTAGCACCACAGAACCTATCACTACCTGGGCTAATCTTCATACTCTATTTCTTACTAGGTTCTATTTTGTTGGTCGTACCACTCAGATGAGGTATAACATTACCCATTTTGTTCAAAGAGAATGTGAGCCATTTCATGAGTCATTGGAGAAGATGAAAGAACTCCTTAGATTGTGTCCCCATCATGATATTCCCGAATAGCAAATTGTTCAGTCTTTCTTCCAAGGTCTCTGTGTGCTAAAGATAAGAGCTTAGTGAATTCTGCGAGTGGAGGTGCGATATTGAGGAAGGGTGTTGAGGAGGAATGGGACTTATTTGAGATTCTCAATGAGGATTCTCTACATATGGCCTCAATGAGTCAGAATGATAGAGGTTCATCTTCGGCCTCTAGATCATCTAGGAATGGAGTGTATGAGGTAGAGAGTACCACTGTGATAAACCAACAAGTAGCCGCATTATCTATGAAAATGGATCAATTGCTTGCTGCTCAAGGCCAACCATCTAGGATTCCTCCCTCTGTTGTGATCTCTGTGAGTGAGGTATGTGGAATATGTGCAGATTTGAGTCATGATACTTTGTCATGTCCCCATGGCTCCCTAGTACCCAGAGTATGTTCAGGAACAGGTGAATGCAGCACAAGGGTTCTCTAACCCTAGAAATGATCCATACTCCAATACTTTCAAACATGGTTGGAAGAGTCACCCTAACTTGCGGTGGTCTCAACCTTTCCAAAGGATAGGAAATCAGTTTCAAGGGTCGAGTAACCAATATCAGCAAACTCCTAGGTCCAATTTCCAAGGGGGTAATTCTAATGCTGCACGACCTTATAGACCACCTCACTTCCAGTCCCAATCCCAAACCTAAGGTGTTAATGCACCTCAAGCCTAAAGGAGTAGTGGTTTCGAAGATCAAGTTCTCAAAGCTTTAAAAAATTTAGAATCTAATAACCAACTCCTGCACTCTCATTCATAATCCATTGCAAAATTAGAAATCCAAATGGGGCAAATCGCGGCCACTCTGAGCTGTCGAGAGAAGGGAAAACTTCCGAGTCAACCCGTAAATAACCCCAAAGGAGTGCACGTGGCTGAGAGTTCTTTTTCACAGGACTCTCAATATCATGAGGAGGTGAAAGCTGTCACTACTTTGAAAAGTGGTAAGGTAGTTGACAACAAGGTTAGGGAGAAGGCTAGTGAGGATGTGAGTGAGTCTAGGGTTCCTAGGATGGGGAAAGTAAGTGAGAAAGGGAAGACTGTGAATGAAAAGGGAAATAGTGTTATGAGTGAGCCTAAGAGGGATAACTTTTCCTCAGTTTCTAACGATCCAGTGGCATCCTATATGCCAAAGGCTCCATTCCCTTCGGCGTTAGTTGAGTCTGCGAGAGGGAAAAAGAAGGGAGCATCTTTGAGTGAGATGTTAGAGGTTTTTAAACAAGTCCACATTAACCTACCACTTTTAGATGCCATTAAGCAGATTCCCTCCTATGCCAAATTCTTGAAAGACCTATGTACTCAGGAGCGCAAAGAGCGTGTGCATTTCGCTAAATCAGCGGTCCTCTCGGATGTGGCCAGTGTCGTAGTTCAGTACCACATCCCTGTGAAACGTAAGGACCCGGGCACTCTTACCATTCCTTGCCTTTTAGGAAGCCATTATATAGACCGGGCCTTGATCGATTATGGGGCCAGTGTGAATATCCTTCCATACTCTATGTACGAGAAGATGGAGCTGGGTGAGCTCAAACCTACACCCACTGTTTTGTAGTGTGCTGATAGGTTGACCAAAGTCCCTAGGGGTGTGTTACAGGATGTCTTAGTTAAGATCGAGTCGTTTGTCTTTCCGGCCGATTTTATTGTTCTTGATATGGAGCCTGTAAACACCACTAGACCTCAGATTCCAGTTATCATAGGTAGACCTCTTCTAGTAACTGCAAATGCGGTGTTACATTGTCGATAGGGTATAATGGAAGTTTCATTTGGTAATATGAAGGCTAAGCTTCAAGTGTACCATGCTGTCACGCACCCTCATCACTTTGAGGAGTGCTTATTTGTGGATGTCATAGATCAGGCAGTCGAGGAGGCCATGCCTTTTATCTTGTCTGAGAAACCCTTAGAGGGGTGTTTAGCACATTTTAGTCGTGAGGATTTTGATATAGACTAGTCCATTCTAGAGGTGAATCAGATTCTTGAGTCCACTCCTGTATTAGGCAACTTACCTTGGAAACTTAAAGTCGAGGCTTTACCTCAATTAGCTAGTACTCCTATGCCCTCATCTTTAGAGGTTGCCCCGAAGTTGAAGCCTTTACCGGCTAATCTCAAGTATGTGTTCTTAGGAGTTCAGGATACTCTCCCTGTCATCATTGCTTCAGATTTGAGTACAAAGCAAGAAAGTAAGCTCATGATTGTTCTAGATGAGCATAAAAAAGCTATAGGGTGGTCGGTTGCAAACCTTAAGGGTATAGATCCATCGATTTGCATGCACCAAATTCACCTAGAGGAGGGTGCTGGGCTTTCAAGGGAAATGCGGCGAAAGCTCAATCCCATCATGAAAGAAGTAGTAATGAAGGAAGTGGTGAAGTTGTTAGATGCGGGTATCATTTACCCTATCTCTGATAGTGATTGCGTAGCTTCTACTTAGGTAGTGCCTAAAAAGTCTGGGCTTACTATTGTCCTAAATGATCAGGGTATTCTAGTCCCTACTCGAGCCACTACTGGGTGGCGAGTATGTACCGATTATAGGAAACTCAACTCTAGTACTAGGAAAGATCACTTCCCACTTCTCTACATTGACCAGATCTTAGAAACACTAGGGGGAAAGAGTTTTTATTGCTTCCTGGATGGTTATTCTGGATATAACCAAATAGCAGTTTATTCCGAAGATCAAGAGAAAACCATATTCACCTGCCCATTCGGCACTTTTCCCTTTAGGCGTATGTCATTTGGCCTTTGCAACGCTCCTAGCACATTCATGAGATGCATGATGGCCATATTCTCCGACATGATTGGAGATTTTCTAGAGGTGTTTATGGATGATTTCTCAGTGTTTTGTTCCTCTTTTGATTCTTGCCTCTCTACTCTGACTAAAGTCCTTAAACGATGCTGTGAGATTAATTTGGTGTTAAGTTGGGAGAAGAGCCATTTTATGGTTCGTGAGGGTATTGTTTTGGGGCATGTTGTTTCAAGTCACGGTATAGAGGTTGATAGAGCGAAAGTCGATTTGATTGCCAAATTATCACCTCCTACCTCTATTAAACATATTAGATCCTTCCTTGGACACGCCGGATTCTATCGGCGATTCATCAAAGATTTTAGCAAAGTCTCTCGACCCTTGTGTAATATACTTGCCAAAGATGTACCCTTCATCTTTGATGAGGCTTGTCTGAAAGCCTTCACTATAGTGCGCTCTCTCTTGAGCACTGCTCCTATCATGCAGCCACGAATTGGTCATTACCTTTTGAGATTATGTGTGACGCGTCTGATTACGCTATAGGGGTTGTTTTGGGTCAAAGGGTAGATAAGCTTCCTCGTGTTATCTACTATGCTAGTAAAATTCTTGATGATGCTCAGATGAACTACACCACTACTGAGAAGGAATTATTAGCTGTTGTCTATTCCTTAGATAAATTTCGTTCATACTTGTTAGGTGCTAAGGTAATTGTGTATTCCGACCATGCCGCTCTGCGATATCTCTTGTCCAAAAAAGAGACCAAGCCTAGATTGATTAGATGGATTCTTCTCTTGCAAGAATTCGATTTTGAAATTAAGGATAAGAAGGGGTCTGCAAATGTGGTCGCGGACCATTTATCTAGGATCTTAACCGATAATGAGAGTGATACCCTTCCGATTCGGGATTCCTTTCCCGATGAGCAGTTATTTGCGGTGTCTCAAATATCTTTTCCCTAGTATGTTCATATTGTTAATTATCTTGCTACAGGGCTTATACCTTCTACTTGGAATAAACAGGACAAGGATCGCTTCTTCTCACATATTAAAATATACAATTGGGAGGATCCTATTCTATTTAGGTACTGTGCGGACCAAGTGATCCGCCGATGCATCCCCGAGAGTGAGGTGCATGATATCTTGAAGTTCTGCCACACTCTGGCTTGTGGTGGACACTTTAGTGTGTTAGTAGTATGCCCTAATAGCCAATCTCATTGATGTAATTTAGGATATAAACTTGATTCATATATTATTGTTATTAATTAATAATATGGGCTTTTGATTATCATGTCTTATACTGTTATTATGTCCATGATAAGTCCTTAGAAAGAATGTCAATATAAGAACTCAAGAGTTGAGATAAGGAGACTTATATTGTTAAAGACTTCTTTTTTTTAAATAGTCTAGGATTATTTATTGGGCATTAATAATCCGGATAGACTAGCACAGGTTATGTCTGCTCAATATAGAGAATGACCAGTCTCAAGTCATTTGTGTAATGACACTAGGGCAAACCTGTGGGTGATTGTTTGAGAACAAGTACACTGAATGTAATCATTGATTGAGTTTGTTGAATGGAGTTTTACTTGCATGTTAAACAACAACTCAGGGTTACAATGATGCAAGTGATCCATAGACCTGAGGCACCATAGATGTCCTGTGTTAGGGATATTAGGGTTTAATAATACAATGTACATATCCTAACCATAGAATTTGTATAAGTACTCATTGGCCCTATTAGACCTATCATTGGGACATATGAGTGTACAACAAGGAATCTATCACTCTCAGTAAAGAGAGGGAATGCCTTGTATTATTCTCAAAGATATAATTCATAGAAGTCTTTGGCCAAAGCATTTGGGAATAAAAAAAAGTGTTTCTTAAATATCCTAAGTTTGAATTGATATTTTGAGAATCACATACAAGATGTTAAATTAGGGTTTTGACTTATTATCCATACCCAACTAATTTAACTGATGCATTGTTTGATGGAAGGATTGAATTGTATCTTAATTGTAACTGAAGGGTTCACTGTGTTATGATAAACCTTCACGGTGTGTCTTGACATATTGCTAGATGTCACTCAGGATTAGTAGAGGCCCAAAAGAATTATTTCTTGAAGAGAAAATTAGAAGAGTTCTAATTTTTGAACCTAAAATAAAAGTTGTTTTATTTGAAGGATAATTTATTATCCTAATTCCTACTACTAGGTTGTTGTGAACCTAAGAGGTCACACACATATAGGTGCAGGCTTCATTTAAAAGAGAAGAGAGAATAATATTATAATTAAGAGTTAATTATAAATGAGAAATAATAAGAGTTATTATTTTAAAGATTAATATACAAATATTAATTAATTAGAATTTCAAGTTAGTTGAAATTTGAAATTTGAAATTAACATGAGATGGCAAGTTATTTAATAGGAGCTAGCACTCCATATAGATGACTTAGTCAAAGAGAGGGCCGGCCACTCTAGGAGCTCATCACTAAGTGATTAGAGATGATCACTTAAGGGTTTTAAATAACCCTAGCCGCCACTCTCCTAGCACTCTCACTTTCTCTCTCATTTTATTGGAGCTTGACTTAGTGTGGATCACTCTTGGAGGCTCTCATCGTTTTGGGGCTGCTCTACATTCTTTTAATCTCTCTAAAGGCCATCAATGTAACTGTTTTACATTTATTCTATGATTTATAGTTAGCCTATACAATGAATCATGGATTATTGGTTCATCTCTTCCATAAAAAATTTTATTCCGCTTGATTTCATGGAAATTCTTTCATAGTGGCAAAAAGACTGCTGCTAAAGTCCTTCAGTGTGGTTTTTTCTGGCCCACTTTGTTTAGAGATGCTATGGACTTCTGTAGGTCCCGTGACAATTTCCAGAAAATGGGATTGATGTCTAAGAGAGATATGATGCCTCTGAGCCCGATTCTTATTGTTGAAATTTTTGACGTTTGGGGCATTGATTTCATGGGACCATTTCCCATCTCTCATGATTTCGAATATATCCTAGTGGCCGTTGATTATGTGTCTAAATGGGTCAAAGTGGTTGCCACTAGGACGAATGATCATAAACTAGTCCTGAAGTTCCTCCAAGAGAACATTTTCTCTCGGTTTGAGTGTCCTAGGGCTATCATTAGTGATAGAGGTTCGCACTTTAATAATAAACCTTTTGCGGCACTTGTTGCCAAATGCTCCATTACGCATAAAGTGGCGACCCCATATCATCCCCAAACTAGTGGGCAAGTAGAAGTGTCCAATCGGGAAATAAAGCATATTTTGGAGAAAACGGTCAAGCTCGACTGTAAAGATTGGTCTTTAAGACTTGTTGATGCTCTTTGGGCTTACCGTACTGCTTGTAAAACTCTCATTGGCATGTCCCCTTACCGGCTAGTTTATGGAAAACCTTGCCATCTTCCTGTCGAGCTTGAGCATAAAGCCCTGTGGGCTATTCGACAGTTTAATTTTGAGATGAAGGAAGCGGGTTCTGACTGCCGACTTCAACTTAGTGAGCTCGAAGAAATTAGCAATGAGGCATTTATGAGAGTTCAAAAATTTATAAAGCCAAAATGAAAGCTTTTCATGATAAACATATTACTAGAAAATCTTTTGAGTCTAATCAACAAGTTTGGCTTTTCAACTCCAAGTTGCGATTATTTCTGGGCAAACTGAGATCTCGATGGGATGGGCCTTATACGGTTTCCAAAGTTTTTCCCCACGGTGCTATTGAGATTAGCAATCCCTGTAATGGTTCATCCTTTACGGTGAATGGCCAAAGGCGTGAGCCTTATATCGAGGGCCTTGGGAATGGGGATATGACTCGGGATGGCATGGTGGTTGAGTCCATGAACTCAAAAGACCCCACCTATGAGTTCGATTGAGGACTTAGCTCTTCTTGGAAGGAAACCCATGTATTGATCGTTAGAGTCCATGTGTCGATTATTTGTTAGTTTAGTGCTTGGATTTTCCGTACCTCACCGGTCTTTGTTCTGTGTTTTCCATCATTGGGGACAATGCTAGGAATTAAGTTGGAGGGGGGGTTTTCATTCTCACCATTTGTGTTTCATGAGTCTCTTTCTTTAGGTTATTTCTTTTTCTTTTTGTGCTCATTTTTCTTACCATCATTGGGGACAATGTTGAGTTTTAAGTTGGAGGGGGTCATATTCATCATATTCATATGCATTCATGCTTGTCATGCATTATTTATCCCTATGTTTATATATGCATGTGTGCTATGAGTTTTTCGTAGTCATTTTTTATGACTTGTTATGCTGATTTCTCACACTTTCATGCATATTTTGTACCCATTGGATCATAATGAATGTTTGAAGTAGATTTTAGTGATGCTTAAACTTGTTTCTCAAACAATACTCATGCACGAACCATGGTGATATTTTCATCGATGTATTTTAGCACATGAATGTCAACTTTGAACTAGAATGGAGACTTGTAGCCTTATATGCTTTATTTGAGCCTTTCGTACCTTTCTAGGGTTAAATAATACTCTTTAATCATTTTGGCGTATTTGGTTTCTTGCTTTGAATTATGCATCGTTATTTGCTGAATTATGAGCATATTGTGGCATGGATGAATTCTGGTCATTTGGGAACGATAATGCATGAGTAAATTATCAATTTAGGCCTTTCTTTGAGTCTTTGAGCCTTTGTCGTCAGTTTATTGTTCGTCTGTTGAGTCGAGTTACCACTTGAACCTATGATTGTGCCTCATTATCCATTTATTCTTGTGCCTAAGTTTCTTGGGAAAGCTGGAGTTGGGTCTGGAAGTTCAGATTTGGGTGCAAAAATAGGTTTTTGGGCAGTGTGGAGTTGTGAAGGAAGAAAAATTAGAGCAAGTTGTGCGTAAATGGTGTTGAAAGATGTGATTTTGTGCTGAAAAGAGGTTATAAATGCAATGGAGGCTAGTGAAAGAGGAAATTTAGAAAAATAGCCGAAAATAAGGATGATCGATAGAACTTCTATCAATGAAAAGACCTGTCTATCGATAGACAGAAGCCTTGCAGATCCAAAAACTTCCTCTATCGATAGACAAGTCCTCATCTATCGATAGACATCTTTTGAATAAAAAAAAAAAAGAGGTGGCAGTAAAAAAATCACGAAACTTACCCAAGGGGGGTTATTTTGTTCAAACTCTCAACTGTTCAGTTGCTTTACCCACCGAGTCCATCACCGTCGACCATGCCACCACCGATCACCCTTGCCGCCGACCACCCCACTGCCGTCAAGCTCACCGCCAGCCAGTTTTCCTTGCCGTTGGTGTCCCATCATCGGCGTCTCACCGAAAATTGCATAAAATCCCCTAAATCTGAATCTCATCATCTCAAAACCCATTCCATCTACCCCAAATCACTACCACCTATCATAAACCCTAACCCCATATCATCAAAACCCACCATAACCCGAGATTCACAATCCCCAAACCCTAATCACATGATCCTAATTTCTTAAAAATCTCATCTCATCATCCCCAAGTTCCAAAACCCATTTACCCAAATTAAAGAACCGTGATTACAATCGCGAGTGTGACTTGGTTGTGGTTCACCATTGCAAAGGGTTGGGACTGTTGAATTCAAGTCTGAATACTGAAGGTTAGTGGCCAACGATTACTATTTTCCACTACCATACATTTTTGTGGTTTTTATGAACAAGTGAAGTCCGAATTTGGGTTTGACGTTATTTGAATTGTTGGTACCAATTATGTGAGTTGATTAGCAATATTGTGGTGTATTGCTTTGGTTATTATTGGGATTGTCTGGTAGAATCGGCTGGGTATTTTGTGTTGGACAAACATCATTTAATCATGGTTAAGCAGAAGCAAACCGCACAGACAGCTGCCAAGGGCAAGAAAGATAAGACACAGGTTGTTCAAAAGGCTAAACCTGCAGCAGTACCATTGAAGAGAGTACAGATTACGGGGCAGGCTGCACCTACCCCACCCAGACCTCGTCGGGCTGCTGCCACATACTCAGAGAGGGTGAAAAGAGCCGTGATTGAGTCGTCGAAGTCCAGTACTGATTTTAGTGATTCCGCATCAGATCCAGGTATAGACGACCACCAGGTGACACTTCTGGAGCATATTCAGATGATGTTAAGTCATTCGACGAGCCCGCACGTATTGTAAGGCCAGCCAAAGAGATTGGCACACAGACCCGTAAAATCCCTTATGCCCCCGCCAAGAGGAAAAAGAAGAAGGGTAACACATTGACTTGGGCAGAATTCATTGAGTCTCGCAGATTCAATTGAGAGCGTTATGTTGGTGCAGTTTCCTTCGGAGCTGACAGTATGATTGTTAAGAAATTGCTATGGCGCGAGTTGACAGCTTGAATGGAGAAGGGTGAGGGGTACAAACCCTCTTTAGTTCAGTTTTATATTGCGGTCAGGGAGGATGAGATTGATGAGGAGATGATTTCCGCTGAGATTGGAGACCGTACTGTTACAGTCATAGCTGATATGATTGCCACACATTTAGGATGTGAGCAACCTATCCCACAGTTTTTGGAGTACCCTCATGGAGGCTTTGTTCCTAAAAATGCCCAGGCTTGTGCGGAGATTGCATGTCTAGATGCAGTTAAAGGGTCGAGAAAGTATTTTTCAGCTGGTAATATGAAACCGGAATATGCAGCAATGAATAAGATACTATTTGCTAATCTCAGACCTCGCGGGACAAACTCCTTAGTGCTTTTGGAGGCGAGGCAGTTATTGGTCGAATTCATGGCAGAGACGGTGATAGATATTACACTTATGATTTTTAATGAGATTAGGATGTACATTTCTACCCATCCCCATAACAACATGTCATTTCCCCAAATGATCACCAAATTCTATACAGCGGCTGGGGTTGACAATGAGGAAGCATTTTTATGGGGTGAGGGTCCTATCACTCCTGTCACCATTAAGCGGGCTCAGAAAGCCGTTAGAGCACAGGCTAGTGGTGGGATGAAGAGGAAGAAGAGGTCAGCTACTTCTGCTAGTGGGCCAGTATCCGAGCATGGATCTGAGCCACACGAGGCATCTGCTGAGGCTGAGCCACCCATCATTGAGAGTATGTTTCAACAGATTCTAGAAGGGCAGCAGGCCATTATACGCGAACAGCGAGAGCTGAGAGCTGAGTAGCAGCGCCAGTCTAGGAGACTGAGAGTTCTGTAGCGGATACAGAATGAGTTACCTTTGACTAAGGACGATTTTGATTTATTTGATGAGCTTGAGGAGGTTGGAGCTGAGATCCCAGCTGGGGATTCTCATGCTGATGAGGAGGTACCAGAGGATCCATAGGATGTGATGCGAGCTCGAGTTGAGCAGCGTTCTGATGCCGATGAGGGTGGTGCCTAGTTTTGATGTGTCCAGTCCAGTCCAGTCCAATCTAGTTATGTTTTGTTTTGTTTATCAGTCAGTTAGTACAGTTTTAGTTTATTTTGGAGTCAGTACAGTTGGGTATAGGTATAGGGGGATGACTTAGGGTAGAGACCTGAACCACATTATTAGGTCATCCCATTTTTGGTTAACCTGTTCTTTTTGTAACCCAAGTACAATACAGTTAATACAAGTCCTTAATTTTATTATAAATATGCGTACTGTTCCCTTATAAGCATTGTTTATTTCCATGACATATGTGTAATGTGATTTAGTGAATTTCTGTGCATGATTGTTCTTATTCCAGTACTCTATATTCCTTGAGCTTCATGCATGAGTTTTTGGACTTATATGTATCTTGATGGGAAATTACACATTGTTCATAACCATTTCAGTGATATATTCTTGCGAATGAACACCATTGAAAGATTTTGAAGTTGAAATTCATCACAGGGTTACTTTCATGTGCTTTAAACGTTACGGGTTCATTCACAATTGGTTCATATCCACATATACATTTGAGAACTTGTTTATTCAGAACTAGTCATATTTGCACATGAGCTATGCATTTTTAGTGGAGTAATATACATGTTATGTTGGTTTAATCAAGCATGTGAGTCATTTTTTTATTCCAGTCAGTTGAGTCTTTTTCATATTTTTGAGTCAGTTATTATGTTTGTGGGTGTCATTTTTGTAAACCCTCACGAGACTACAACTCGTCCACTAGGGGGAACCTAGGGGTTTAAAAGCTTATTGCATACGCTAAATGCAATCGCGTTTCCCTGCGAAAGTGACATATTTTTTTTGTTTCAGTTATTTAGTAATGATAGTTAGTTTTTCTTTGTTTTCGTAGTGTCTTAAGTTCAGTATTTTGCTAGGGACTAGAAAAGTTTAAGTTGGAGGGTGTGATTGCTCTGCAATCAATGCTCTTATTGAGTCGTTTTGACTATATTTCGATGGATTATACTTGAACTTTGTTATTCGATAGCCATAAATCATGAATTAATTGTTTTTGACTTGTTTTGTAGGAATTCTTCATAAAAATGGCATTTTATGCATGCTCGAGGTCGGGTTTCGGCATTTGCCCTCAGATGAAGCTAAAATTGGAATCAATGGGATGGAAAAATCCTCAAAAGGGTGCAAGGAAGCCTCTGGGCAACTTTTGGAAGCAAAAAGGGAGTAAAAAGAGCAAAAGAGAGGTCATCGATAGAACCTCTATCGATGGTCTATCGATAGAGGGTGTCTATCGATAGACAGGACCTCCCATCTATCGATAGACAGTAGCCTGGAATTTGGGATTTTGCCTCTATCAATAGACACTCTCTTGTCTATTGATAGAGACCACCTCAGGAGTCGTGCCCGCGAATTTTAGCTACTTTTTATGTTAATTTTGAGAGTTCTATTTTAAGTAGGTTTCCTGTAAAGTATATGAGTGATCGTTTTAGAGTTTATTAGGTAGTTAGACTTACCTTAGCCTCTTTTTACACTCTATGTCCATTCTCTCTCTTCTCTCTCACCATTTACATTGGATTATTGGCTGCCATGGAAGGATCGAAGACCTCCGGTGATTCAACCCCGATTATGAGCAGCTAGACTCCTCTCCTTAGGTGTAGATGAAGCTTGGTTAGTGGTTTTTACTATGTATTGATTAGAGTTTTGGGTTTTGTAATGGTTTATGACAATTGTACAACTTTGAGAGATTGCCTTCTTGTGCAATCAGTTTTTTTAATGTTATATATTTTGAATATGAATGTTTTCTGTGATTTCAATCATATTAGTTGTGCAATAGCATTGATCGAATATGCCTAGGTTCATTTAGTAAGTTCATACCTCATTTGGATAACCTGTGCATGCTTCGCTTGACAGGTTATGCCTCGTTTGGATGAGTCTCATTAAATGAACATAGGTATAATATATCTGATGATTAATTCTTGTAGTTTAGATCATCACCGTTCATAAACGATTGCGAAACCTTAACTTTAATTGCATGCATAGTAATTCCCTAACTAAAGTGGATTCGAAAACCCAAGGTTCCTTTTATTTGATTTAATCATCAGTTTTAATTTCGTTAGTTTAAACAACCAATCAAATTATCAATCAAGAAATCATTTCGTAACTAGACTCAAGTTCATATTAGTTTTTCATAACTCAGCCATTAGTCCCTGAGGTTCAACACCCGTGCACAAATCACTTTTTTAATGAATTGAGGTTTTAAACTTTTATAAATTTAAATCTTGATCACGAACAAGGAAAAAACCTCCCTTGTTTGGGCCGATCAAAATTCACGAAGGAATTTGTAGAGCCCATCAAGCTGGAGTTAAAATGAGGTGGCTCGTTTGGAGGTATGGTTATTACTGCCAACAGTTTTAGGAAATTGTATAAAATTTGCCAAAGGCTATGAATCTTGTCAAAAATATGGCCAAGTTCAACAGGTACTTGCTACAGACTTAAGCTAGATTGTCAAGCCATGGCCTTTTAGTGGTTGGGCTATTGATGTTATAGGTAAGATATATCCTTCTTTATCTAATTTACATTGTTTTATCTTGGTAGCTACTGATTATTTTACAAAATGGGTCGAGGCAGTACCAATGAAAGTAGTTGGTCAAAATGCAGTTATATGTTTTATAAAAGAGAATATAATTCATAGATTTGGATTGCCCGAAACCATAAACACTGACCAGGCAAAGGACTTTATGGGTAATCAGGTCAAGGCCTTTGCTTGGGAATATGGGTAATAGGCTAACCAATTCTACTTCTTACTATGCACAGGCCAATGGACAGGTTCAGGCCGTGAATAAGACCATAAAACAAATTCTAAGTAAAATGTTGGATGATAATCCAAGATTATGGCATTTACAGTTGTGTGAACTCGCCAGCGAGCGCGCACCCGCTTGTTTTTGGAATTGGATTCATTATTATCATAGATTGTAGATAACTCATTATCATTCTCTATTTATCCTTCTCTTTTATCTACTTGTTTATCATTCTTTATTATCTACTCAAGATCATCCAATCCTAATCATCCTTCTCTATTGTGGGAGTCCACTTAGATTGGGTTTTGAAAAAGAAAAGGAGTTCGATAAAAACTTGGAGTCACCACCTTATTTTTAAGGAATAAGGAAATCATAAAAAGAATTTTATTTTCAATAAAACAGTGACTCCATATTTTGGAAAAAGCAAGTCTTTGAACCAAAGTTGGATTCGGAGGCTAGGTTATGAAATAGGAAGGTTCCAGAACACATCCTGTAGGCACCTATCTCACCCTAATTAAAGGTCTCCAAATTACTTTTTGGGATTATCAAAATCTTATCACAACAACCCCAATTATCTAATCAACCAAGAAAATATGAATAATAATACATAAATAATAATAATAGATAATAAAAAAAATGCAAACACAATCCTAAAGACCTTAGGAGACACACAGTCATCCTAAGGGTGGACTTGCGCCCTATTGGCTGCCTACGTATTTTATCTACGTATTTTATCAGTGTCCTCATAGAAATCAAAGTCAATCGTAGTTCGAAAACATAGGATTCTCCTATTGTAGTGAACTACATTATTAAAGGCATTCTATCTTATCTAAGACTCTATCTTAGAGAGTTTGTTTTTGTTTAAAATATTCAAACATTCAATAGACTCCTAATGAACCTGGAACGTTATTTAAAAGATAATTCTTATCCTTTAAAATTCAAATGTAATCACAACTCTTTTCAAAGTGTGAGTTTCATCCTGAAATAACTTCTTTGAATTCCAATTTCATTGGGAATCTATTAAACCATTTTTTAGAAAAGACCTCTCGAAGGTAAACTCCTAAACAATTTAGAACTCCTCATTTGATGCAGTTCCTACAACAAAGGAGAATCCTAAGCGGAGTCAACTGACTCTTGAAAAGATGCGATCAAACACAAGGATTCACAGCGGAAGTTCAAAAAAAAATTTATTTTATAAAAGAATCCATCATCGCATTCGTTCTTGATTCGATTCAAGCTTAGGGACATGAGTTTATACTACAAGAACATATATTTAAAATTGTAAACATACTTACTTGTAAATCCTTGCGTAGCTTTCCTTCGCGAGTTTCAAACGTATGAAACCTCCAACGGTATCCACACGGGAGTAAGACCATAAGAAGTCTTACACCTTCACAACCTTTGAGAGAGGACCAAGCTTGGAGAGAGAGAGAGTGGTGGCTAGGGTGAGCTCCTCCTTGGTGTTCACGGCCCTAGGGTGTTCCCTTAGGTTTAGCCTCCTTTCTCTTTAAATAATGATGAATGCTTAGTGCTAGCTTGTCCATCCTTATGTATTTATACTAAATACTCTTATTATTTTTATTTGGCCCTTCCCTTATTAACTTTTAATAACAAGGGCCTAAATAAATATAAATAAGGATATTTCTCTCTCCCCTAATTCATGTGACTCACTTACACCCTTGTATGTGTGACCCTTTGGGTTCACCCCAACCTAGCAGTGGACAGTGACATCTCGATGTCTCCTAAAAATAGAAACTTTCTATTTTAAGATTCAATTGGAATAATTCCAATTTTGCCCTCATTGATAACACTTTATCAATAGGCCTTCACTGGTCATGAGTGACATCTAGCAATATATCATGACGTACCCTAGGTTTGGGTGAATAGCAGAACTATGTGAACCCTTCATGTTATTTAATCCTTCATCCCCTAATGTCACTGTTAAGATAATAGGTATGGTTTTCTGTCAAACCCTATCTTAACACCTTGATATATGTTTTACATATAATCTCAATATGGTAAGTGCTGTGAAACTCTTTTCACTGTTTACCTAACTCTGGCTAGAGATTCAGTTGAGACTTATCTGTGTAAACTAATCTTTGACATTCTCTCTCATTATAAGTGAGAGTGATGATTCCTTATTGCACAATCATATATCTTCATGCATAACTTATTAGGGCCAATAAGTACTGATTACATCCTTATAGATAAGGCTGTACAAGATACTATCAAACCCTAGTAACCTATGCATAAAACAGCTATGGTGTCTCAGGTCTAAGGATTACCATTGGACGTAACATAAGAATATTCCTTTTGACATAACCTCCATAGGAATATTCTTACAAATCAAGTTCAGTGTACATATTTTCCGATATGCACCCACAGATTAACTATGGTGTCACTACACTGATAAGGAAAGACTACCTATCCTCCTATTGGAGTTAGTTTAAATATGTGCTACTCTTAGCGGTCTATTAAATATCCACTTTAATAAACCTTTGAGTAGGAACTGTTTAAAATAAATGTACATGAGAAATATCAGTCTTTCTATCTCAACACCTTGAGATGTATATCTCTCTTATCATTTATTCATGGACCTTATCATATACGTTTATACATATAAGATAAGTTATACCTTCCAAATATTATAATATGAAATTAATATGTCCTTTAGGATTGGTTTTAGGGCATACTTCTAACAATCTCCCACTTTCACTAAAGCCAATCACTATAGTATCACATACTAGTCTTCGTACGACAAGGCTTCTAATACACATGGGTGTTGAGTCAAAGACGATTCATGCAAACATCTTTTGCAGTTTATTATTTTCAATAATAGTAATTAAACGAAAATTCGTTGCCAACTCTGATGTACTAGTAAATGAGACCTATGCTCTCAAAAGAGAACATTGTATACTAGACATTCTTTTAGGCAATTTGTAAATGGCACAATTTCTTTATATATTCAAGTATTTCATTCTTAAACTTCTTTCAAGAATATACTTATTTCTATTCTGAATCACTATTCTGAATCAAAAATCAATATCTGCTATCAATGTATTGTAGCATTGTTGATATTGATTTAAGTACATTATGAGTTCCATATTTCTCAAAAATTGAGCTCATATGAAATCCCTTTCTAAATCGTATTTTGAAGAGATTTGAATTCCTATAACGATTATAGAATTCTTAATACTACGTTAGTATTTAAGGTATGTACTTTATAAAGAAAAGTAAGAATAATTGATGACATTATAGCTCCCACTAGTCCTTTTGAAAACAAGGTATTTCATGCATTAAACCCTTAAATAGCATAAAATTCTTTTTTGATGTTTTACTAAGGTATAATTCTCAACTATTGTGGAAACGTTGTTTTCTAATAACTCTTTATTTAAGAAAACATACTTTTAAAGTTTATACTTACAAATAATCTTTAAACTCTATCGTTTAACATTTTAAGGTCTATTTGTGATATAAGATTCAACCAAATATTCTTAATATTTTGTTTTAGTTTTACTTCATATGAATCATTTGATCATTTCAAATATTCATAATTTTTGAATCATTTGAACGCTTTCAAATATTCAAATAGACATGAAGTACTAAAATATAGGGTTTATACATCTTATGTATTATCCCTTTCTTCTCCTTATTAATAAGGTATGTTAGCCGTAAGGCCCTTGACCTTATTTTGATGATAACTAAACCATACACTTCTTCTAACAAGTGGTTGAGTGTTGTGTCTCCATAGATTCTTATTGGAGCTATCATCAACATTCATCAAGAAATTCAAGTGCTCATTGTTCAAATCAAAGCTCTGATCTAAACTTCAAGTGTCAAAGCAATTCAAAGAAGTTCAATCCTTAAAAGACAAACTTGAAGACTTGCTCAAGCTTATGAAGGCCAATTGAAGTCAAGTTGATCTACAAGTATTTAGGAAATCTTTGTAAGGCTTCTCTCATGATCAATTGTGTAAAGCTCAAGAGAAAATCTTTTACATCTCATTGTGCATTAGCATTCATGTTTGAAAATACTTTCAAAATTGGCTAAAAATGTTTTGGAAACACCTAGTTAACTTGCTCAAGTGTTTTTGTTGATTTTAACTTAGAAAATTTCGAAAAAGTGACATTGCAACTTCCCTAGTCGACTAACCATCTTAGTCCTAGTCGACTAATAGAAGTCCTGATGCAATGGTTTGAGAAATTCTAAGTTAGTCAACTAAACACCCTAGTCTAGTCGACTAATGGTTTCCTAGTCGACTAATTATGCCTTGCTAGTCGACTAATGGAAGGTCCAGAGAGCATGTTTTGGTTGCAACTTTGCTAGTCGACTAATAGGCCCTTGCTAGTCGACTAATCGATCCCGGAGAAATTTTCAAATTGAGTTTTTAAGTTGGTAGTCGACTAACACCCCTTGTCCTAGTCGACTAACAAATCCAGATTTTGATTGAATATATTTTTAACTAGCTAGTCGACTAATCACCTTGTGCTAGTCGACTAACCGAGCCCGGGAATGAAAAATCCTTTTGAAAAAGCCTTGTTAGTCGACTAATAAGCTTGTCCTAGTCGACTAATGGTTCTGCAACTTCAAAATGGCTCTTTCTTCTTATAGCCATTTGAGTATTAAATGATCCTCAACCACCCTAAACCTCTATAATCCAACTCTAAGGGTTTCAAACGATCATTTGAGCTCTTGTTCTCTATATATTGAAGGTTGGCTCTCATTTATTGCTCACCTAGTTGATTAATCTCATTTATCTTGACATTCATTACTCTCAAACATTCAATATTCATACTTCTCTTTGACAAAACTCTTGTGTTATATCTATATGATCATTTGAGAAGTTATTGTGCCATTGTATTCATTACAAATCAGCTTTGAGAAGCATTTATTGTATTACTCCATTTTCAATCATCTTGTATTATGAGATTGTAAGGGTTTTGTGAAAACTCTTGTGGGTGAGTTGTCTTCCACCTTGAAAGAAGGCAAGTGTAAAGGTTTCTCCACCTTGAAGGAGTTGCTTAGTGGATTAAATCACTTGACGAAGTTCTTGAGGCGTGGATGTAAGCAGAGACCGAACCACGTTAAATCGTTGTGTTTGATCTTCTAACTCAATCTCTTTATTTCAAGTTATTTATTTGTTATTTGTTATATTGAGTTGTTATTTAATCCTGCATTCTATCTATCCATCTTTAAGTTTGCAAAAATCTTGTATCCCATTTTTGAAATTTTTATTTGCCTATACTCTATTTACCCCCCATTTAGAGTATACTTTGGGCCAACAAGGTAAATGGATCTTATTAATTAATGAATCAGGATTCATTTATTAATGTGATCCTTTTAAGTTGAATCCTTATATTCACTATCGTATGTATTCATTCATTGCATTCATAAAATTAAAGAACTTTTAAAATCAATTGCCAGAGATAATCCAAAATATCAAATATTATATATAATTGTTTTAAACAAACAATATATTTAAAGCTAAAATAAAACTTCAAAAGAAGTATTTATTATAACTAGCAATAATGAAAAGAGTTCTTTAAAATAAATAAACTAGTCAAGAATCAAGCTTCAATGTTAAAGGTAGCAACACTTGATCCTTTCCAAACACAGTATGCTCGATGCTCACTCGACCTTTTGCTTCCCTTTGTCTCCTACATACAATCACATTGTACAATAAAACACAATTAGGTATCATATACCATAGGAAGAATACTAATTCGTAATTAGTAAATGAATAAATAACAGGATATACCTTTAGAAGAACCATTCTTCAAAGAAGCTAGGTACTCCTTGCAGTTTCTTCTCCAATGACCAGCTTTACCACAGTGGAAAAAATTTCCCTTGTCTTTTTTCTTTATGCCTCCTTTTGGTTTCAAGCTGGACTTCTTCTTCTTCTTTCCCTTGCCCTTAGGCTTGGCTTTAGAAGTTGAAGCTCTATCAATTACCAAAGCATTTCCTTTAGAGTCCCTTTTTAAGGTCTCCTCAGCATTAACCGGCATGTTCATCAAGTCGGTTAGAGTGAGATTTGCATTCACATCAGATATGTGAAAGTTCACGATAAATGGCTTGAAACTAGCATGAAGGAAAGGAAGCAGAATATCTATCCCCATCTCAAATGAAATCTCTACACCTAGATCATGCAGTGAGTGGATGTTGCGGATCATCTTAAGGCAATGCTCATTGACAGATGTTCTTTCCACATCTTGCTAGAGAAGAGTTCACCTACAGTATTGTACCTTACAACCCTGTGAACCGTACAGCTCCTTGAGATGCATTAGGATCGCATGTGCACTGTCAATGACCTCGTATTGTCTTTGCAGTTCATTGGTCATCGATGCCATCAAATAGCACCTCGCTTGCACATCATACTCGAGCCACTTGTTATAAGTGTTTCGCTCCTCATTAGATGCCCCTTCGGGTAAAGCATTGGGACGTGGTGATCTTATCACATATTATATTTTATCTGCGGCTTAGAATATCTTAAGATTTCTAATCTAGTCATTGAAGTTAAGACCGGTTAAACGGTTGTGATCTAGAATCCTAGATAGAGGGTTTATTGGTGCCATCTATAACAGAAAATAATAAAAATAAATTTCATATTAAATAAAACATAAAAACTTTTGGTCTTTAATTTTATGTTACCTTCTACTATTTTATTCAAATCTCATACTCCCTTTAAATGAGACTCGGGAATTTCATTGTTGAGATTCCTTAGTAGGGATTGGGGTCCCATTAAGAATTAGTAGTCCTCACATAATAGGTTCTTGGATACTAACCCTTAATGAGTGGATATCTCTTTATCCTAATGCTTCTCCTGAGCAAGTTCCAATCATCCTTTAGCTTCTAAACTGTAGTATCCTCACATAATAGGTTCTTGGATAGTATATTTTAGTTAAGTCACACCCACCATTCACATAAGTATGGTCAATTGAATGTTGTATCCCTCACATAATAGGTTCTTGGGATACACCATTATCGCATCTTATGATATCCAATATTCAAATAAGATAAGAGGAATTCTTAGGATGAATATGTTCCCGCATATCTGCAGCCAAACATAAACACCGAAAGAATTTTCTTTTCTTATAATGGTGGGAGGTTAGGATAAAGCTCAATGCCTCTTCCTTACAACTTAAGTTTGTGATAAAAGGGGTTTTTGTAAAACAGACTCATTTTATAATCACAATTTATAAACATACACCACATGCATTATATATATATATATATATATATATATATATATATATAATATATATAAAGATTCAGACCCACTTTTATTATTTATTCTCAATTATCCTCCCACTGTCATCCTAAAAGCTAGGGTGGATTCATCTTGAACATATAATAAACTAGGTCTAGGCCCTAACTATCATTTATCACATATAAATATGGGCCTTGGATTAATTATGGGCTTTTAAGGATGGGTTCATAATTTGAGCCATAAAGATGAACCCTAGGTCTTAAATGTAGGTTGGGTGATCGTGAATAATCTATGTAACTATTACATAAGATAAACAAATCTTCACAAGATCTCGATGTCCTCGCCAAGTCCTTCTTAAGTCCTTGCTTTCCTCTTGTACAAGTCTCCACCATGTTCCTTGGGTCCACCACTCGCTTTCTTGAATTGTACTTTACAATTTAATATAAAAGAAGAAGGGGAATAAGGAGAAAGGGAAGTACATATGTAAAGAGGGGGAAAGAGGCATGCAAGCCCCAAATTAATTACATCACCTTTAAACAAATTTAAATACAACCCATTTAAATAAACCTAACACATCACATGCGGCCAATCACAACTCATTTAATTGGTCTTAAGTCCATAATCATCCTTTTCTCAATTACATAATCACATTGCATCAAATAAAGCTACAATAAAGTAAAGGTAATGATGGCAAATGGCATATAATTAATTAAAGTCATATTATTATCCTCCTATAACAATAATAAAGCTATTATTATTATCTTATAACAATAATAAAGTTCTTTTAATCACATTAAAAGAATCCTATTGTGAGACCCTGCAATTTAATTGCATAGTATATGACTACATGTATGCATGAATATATGTATATATATCTATATGTATTTCTGCATATATAATTTTTTTTTATTCATTACTTTGATTGCACAAATGGTTGATTTTGATTGGGCAAAGTGTCAAAACCTGTAATGAGGGACTAGGCAGTCAATGGTGCACCTTAATGCACCAAATTTCCCATCTTGCTTGGCAACCAAGGCCACCAATGAGGGAGAGCCAAATAGAGTCTTGGTGACCAAGGTCACCAATGATGAGCAACCAGCTGGTTTCTTGAGCATCAAGGCCTCCAATGAGGTTTAACCAACTGGTGCTCAATCTAAAGATCAGTCAAAAGGGATAAAGCTTATCTAGTTTCAGCCAATGGGGGATTGGCATTAGGAAGGGAGAGAGAGAGATATTTTACTTGGTTAGCAAGAAGTAGGAGAGAGAGAGAGATAATTCGTGGTGGATAGTAAGGGAGGTCTGGAGAAGAAGAGAAGGGAAGAGAAGAAAGAGAAAGAGAAAGAAAAAAAAAACAGAGAAAATTTCCAGATTTCGGACTGCTGAAGGGGCAATTTTGGAGCAACTTTGGGACACTCATACTCATTCGAAAATCACAAGTAAGGTATGATTCTCATACCTTGTATACCCCACGATGGTTTGAATGAAATTTATGAATTTTGGGAGCCATTACAAGCTTCCAAAACTCACTCAAAGTTCATAAAAATCATGTTTTTATATGGTTTCATGTGAAATTCACTTATGTTACACACTACGAATTGGAACTCCACATGGCATTAAACCTTCTTCTTTTAGTCCTATTAAGATACCCTAGTGAGCCCAAGTTCCAATTATGAGTGTAGAGTGAGAATTTGTAGAGAGAGAAAGCTTCCATGAAGCTTTAATGGTGGAAACCATGGGGATTTTTCAGTTTTCATGCCAAACGACCTAACTGAAAGTTGTGGCTATTTTTCATGGATACTAGAGGTTCAACCATGAATTATCATGGTGACCTCATATTTTTCCCCTTTATTAAATTATTTTTGGTGAATTTTCGAAGCCGTGGGAGAGAAAAATACCTGAAAAATAGAGGTTAATTCCAAAAATTCCAAATTTTGGATATGTTGTAGAGGAGGATTTTAGGGAAATTTAGAAACTGGTTTCATCGAATTTGGAGTTTTGTAGAGGGGGAAATGAAAGAAACAAAATCTGAGAAAATGGAGAAAATTTGGAGAAGATGATGAATAGTGCTAGGGAGCATCCACGCGCACGTGGCGGCACGTGTGGAAGCCACGTGTCCTCAAATTTTTTTTAAAATGTGTATTTTGCAATTTTAAACATGCTTGAGGTGGTTTAGGGTGTGTTTGGTCGCTAGAAAATTTCTGGTGAATTTTTAAAGTTCAATGCAGTTTTTAAAAGTCGAGCTTTTGACTTAAACCCTATAATTTTCTAACAAATTTTACCCCAAACTACTTCATACATATTTCTACACACATTTTAATATTTTTGGTAAATTGAAACGGGACTGAGAACTCCCCGTTAATTTTCTGCAAATTGTTGAAATTCATTAAGGGTTTTGGGAGAAATTTTATTCACAAATGGGTTGAATTTCTAAAAGGAAATTATTCCCTCGACCTAGAACTAGTCCTTAGACTTCTTTAGGGTATGTTTTGGGTCAGAGTGCGCAGCGGAAGCGTGGTGGGTCCATAACCCATAGGCCACAGGATCGAAACCCAAAATTCTACGCAAACAAATATTGAAAATAATGGTGAAATTGAATACAATTATTATTATTGCTGTGATAATTATTTATTTATGATTTTATATGATTGGATAAATGCATAAATTATCCAGCAATGAGACATATGCTTGAGTTGATATGCCATGAGATGTATGCGTGAATTGTCATACATGAGTTGTAGACATGAGATATATGACATGTTCATCGCATGAAATATTTGCATCTGGCATGAAGCACAATTACATGCGAGATATTGTGAAAAAGTGGTGGCTCCAGTGAGTGGGTATGATGATCCATATGCATAGCATTGATATAACTGGCATGCATATTATGAACTGTGATTATGAATTGTGGAAGTGAAGTGTTGAGATACCACCGATGGACAAAAGATCCTGAAAACAGTTAGTGCACTAATATATCACCCTTGCTAAAAACAGCAAGTAAACCCTCTTGTCAATGAGTGACAATCGCGGTAGGTCCTAAAAAGGTGGGGACTGGGTGATATACATACCCTAGCACCGGGGGCGAAGGTATGCTGTTGTGGTGGATGGTTGTGTACCCTAAAATGAGGTAGCCATCCGTGTGTATTTTTTCTGTTTTGCAGGACAAAGAAAATAGCAGAACAGAGAAAATGGCAGGTATGACTGCATGAGCATTGCATCGTATATCTGTCATGTGCATAACACATACATATTGTGTGAGATCATTTATTGTGAAAGAGTGATGAATATCTTCTGTAATATGAAAATAACTTACAGATATGATGATCTTATTATGAGATGTTGATTTTTGTATTATGAAAATGAAATGCCTGATATTTCTTTTAAAAGCGTTGTGTGGTATTTGAGGTTTATGAATCTAACTGAGCAAAAGTGGTCTTGCTCACCCCTTGTTTTCCCCCCCACAGGACCATCACATCAGTAAGCTTACATGGATATTTCGGGCATAGTGGATATCCTGGAAGTTTTTTTAGCAACACCGTTCATTCTCTATTGTGGACATTTGGCTTGGGTTTGTATAAAAATATATATTTTGGGTACATTACGGGACTGTACTCGTGATATAGACTAGTACTCAGCGCTATCTTCTTTTGAGATGATGTACATATTTTAAATTTCCGCATTTGAGATTTTTGTAAAACCCTTATTAACTTTAAATGATGATATCTGAAGATAAGCGCTTGATATTTTTGTTATTGTAGCACTTCCGCATAGGGGTTACCCTGTGAGGGGCGTTACACCTATCACATGCATCACATATGATAATACTAGTTTCTTTCCTAAAATAAGTAAAACTCTCAATTGTAAACAACTAGGGTTTTAAATAAATAGAATTTAATTTGAGAAATTATTCTCACACTTCCTGCCATGCTATTAACACTTTAATAAGCTCAATAGATTAATCACTATTAACCTACAATGGTGGAATAAATAATAACTCAAAATAAAAATTCAAAGAAAGAAAAAATTTCTATTTTAAATAGAAATTTCAGAATTCAGCTACTGTTTTGGAACTAATCTTTCCTATATTAAATCATCCTTTTAAAATGTGAGAATACTCTATTTCACAAGGATTTTCAGTCCTCTTTCAAATCTCATAGGTCTCGTTCAGTGATTCCAACTTTTGGTATCACTTTAAAGCATTTTGTGACATGAACTCCAAACCTTGGCAGATTTTGGAAATTCCTCACAAATAGGATAATGGGGCCTTGAAAGGATTAAGTCGAAATCATCGAATCGCAGCGGAAGACAAAATAAAAATTTTACATTGATGATTCCATCATCGAATATCCTAACCATGAATCATACAAGTATAGGGACATGTGATTTACAAAACAAGCATATAAATATTTATCAAACATAAATAACACTTACTTGATTAACCTTTCGATTTGCTATCCTTGATTTTGAACTTTAAATGGATGAAGTCTCCAACGGTATCCACAAGAACACAAGACCTCTTGAATCCTTAAAGCTCCTCAACAAAGGAAGAATCAAGCTTAGAGAGGGAGAGAAACTATTTCTCTAATTTGATGATAGGAGGCTTAGTGCTAGCATGTCTCATCCTCTAGTATTTATAGATAACCCCTAGGGTTTCTATTTAATACTTATTTCCAAAAGTAACTTAATTCCTTTTATATATTAATAGTTAATATATAACTTAATACCTTATATATATATATATATATATATAGTCACAATTAATATACAAGGTTATTAATAGAATTAGTTATAGGAAATTCACTTATCTCTTTAATTCAAGAGACTCGCTTATGCTCTTTGTTTGTGTGTGACCCATTGGGTTCACCCCAACCTAGCAGTGACTAGGGACATCTCTATGTCTCCTAAAATAGAAACTTTCTATTTTAAGGTTTAATTGAAACTATTCCAATTATGCTCTCTTTGATAACACTTATCAAAAGGCTTTCACTGGTCATGAGTGACGTCTAGCAATGTGTCATGACATGCCCTAGGTTTGTGTGAATAGTAGAACTATGTGAACCCTTCTTGTTACTTAATCCTTCATCCCCTAATGTCATAGTTAAGATATTCAGGGTATGGATATAAGTCAAAACCCTATCTTAACTTTCTTGTCATATGTTCTTCAAAATATAATCTCAATCAGATGAACCCTATGAAACACTTTCATAGTTCACCTATCACTCTGGTCAGAGATTCACATTAAGAGTTATCTTTGAGAACTGACCCTGACATTCTATCTCTTATCAATGAGAGTAATGATTCCTTATTGACCACTCATATGTCTTCATGCAAGACTTATTATAGCCAATGAGTGCCGACTATAACCTTAGGTTAAGGCTGTATAAGACACTATCAAACCCTAACAATTCAGGCATAAAACATATATGGTATCTCAAGTCTTAGGATTACCAAGTAAATGGACGTAACATAAGAATATTCCTTTGACTTAATCTCCATAGGAATATTCTAGCAGATCAAGTTCAGTGTACATGTTCTTTAACATGCACACACAGATTAACTTAAGTGTCACTACACTGATAGGAAAGACTACCTATCCTCCCAATGGAGTTAATTTAAAACTACTATTGTCGGTTTAATAAATGTCCTCTTTAATAAACCTATGAGTAGGAACCTTTTTTAGAATAAATGTGTATGAGAAATATGAGTCTCCATATCCCAACAATTTGAGATACATATTTCTTTTATCATTTATTCATGGACATTATCGTATATATAATTGAATATATAAACGACAAGTAATACCTTCTTATCTTAACATGAAATAGATATGCTCTTTAGGATTGGTTTTAGGGCATACCTCTAACAATCTCCCACTTGCACTAAAGCCAATCACCATAGTATCTTATACTAGTCTTCGAAAGACAAGGCTTATAACTCCCATGAGGTGTTATGGCAATGGACATCCTATGCAAACAAACTTTGCATCTTTATTATTTACAATGATAGTAATTAAACTATAATTCTGCTGCCAACTCTGATGTCTAGTAAATGAGACCTATGTCCTTGGTAGAGAACAATATGTACTTGGCATTCTTTAAGGCAACATGTAAATGACATCCTTTTAGATTTCTTTATTTATGTAAGTATTACATTCTTAATTAATTTAAGAATATACTTACTGATCGCTTCAGAGACAAGGGAGATTATTCCTTGTCAGTGATCAAGATTAATAAATTTATAAAACCGCGTGACTAATAATCTCAATTCGATTGTGACTAGTGAGCACGGGTG
>JAESVK010000164.1:1455343-1475483 GCA_017140935.1 Hamamelis virginiana
ATGTTTATAAAATAGGATTGTATAACGAATCCAACTTCATCCTCACCCAAGCTTGGAGTATTAGCTACACATCAATGGAGAAGAATATCCTTTATCCATGACAAGCTCTAAGGGTTCACGGGATGGAAAAAAATAAATAAAAGCAGTAATTAAATTACTGAAGAAATAAGGAAAATGGCAGAAATAAATAAAGAAAATGACGGAAATAAATAAAGAAAAGGGCTGAAATAAATAAAGAAAAGGACTTAAATAAATAAAGAAAATAACAGAAAAAGTAAAGAACAATTCTCAAGTGAGAATTGAGCTATGCATTAAAAGGGAAAATAGCAGAAAAGTAAAGTACTGAAAGTAAGACTGAATATTTAAAGAACAATCCTCAAGTGAGAATTGAGCCAGGCATTGAAAGAAAACTTGCAGAATTGGAAATTGCTGAAAAAGTAAACTGCCGAATAAAATGCGAAAATAAACTGTAACTTGAAGTCTAATTAAAATAGCAGAGTAATGATTCAAAGCAAAAGTCATGAACACTCTTTAAGTCGCATATACACTTCTATTTATAGAAGGAAAGTGAAAATGACAAAAATGCCCTCGAAAATATCTAAAATATCTAAGAAGCCCGCAGCCGCCATACTTCTATCGATAGCGAAGGAGCGCTATCGATAGAGGCGCTATCGATAGCGACTCCTGGCTATCGATAGCTAGATGGAGATTTGACTTTTTCATGCAGACTTCTTTTGCAGTCTTCTTCGCACTTCAAGGACTTTAGCTGATCTTTACCGAATGCTCTTTTAATGCACGACGATCATCACGGCTTCATAGATGACGACTTTAATTCGAACGATCTGCACATAATTCTTGAAACAGAGAATTTTAGCCCAATCGTACAGATCTTTACGAAAAATGACTTTTATTATAATATTATTTATATAAGAGAACACAATAATACCATAGTTGAAGGTATGATTGAGGTTCAATCACTTACCTTTATTCAGGATCAATATTCTGAATAATGTCAATATCTGCCAACAACTATTGTAGCATTAATGATATTTGTATTAAGTACATTATCTTTATTTATATGAGTTCTCATATTTCTCAAATATTTAAACTCATATTTAATCCCTCATAAAATCATTATTTTTGAGAGATTGGAATAATTATAGCGTTTATGGAATTCATAATTCTACACTTAGTATATAAAGTATGTACTAAAATAAAGAAATCTGAGAATGAATGATGACTTGGTTGCTCCCACAAGTCCTTTTGAAACAAGGTATTTTTGTATTAAACTTTTTAATAACTTAAAATGCCTTTAAATGTTTCATAAAGGAATGGTTCTCAACCATCATGGAAACATTGCTTTCCAATAACTCTTTATTTAAAGAAAGCATAGTTTTAAGATTTATTTGAAATATCTCATATTTAAAATAATTCTTTAAACAACAACGTTTAACATATTTAAGGTCCTCTTTATATAAATAATGGCATTCATGAAGAATTTAGAACTTTAAAACAATTGCCAGAAATTATCCAAATAATCAATATTATAAATAAATTGTTTCAAATAATTGAAATATTCAAAACTAAATAAAAACTTCCATAGAAGTATTTATTACAACTGGCAATAATAAAAGTTCTAGAAATTCTAAATAAACTAGTCAAGAATTGAGCTATAGTGTTGAAGGCAGCAACTCTTGATCCTTTGCAAGCACTGTAAGCCCAATGTCTACTCAACTTTCTGCTTCCCTTTGTCTCCTACATACAATCGTATTGTACAAGAAAAACACAGTTAGGTATCACATACCATAAAGCAAAATAATACTAATTCTCAATTAGTAAATTAAATACAAAACGTACCATCAAAAGAACCATTCTTCAATGAAGCCAGGTACTCCTTACAATTCCTTTTCCAGTGACCTGTCTTACAGCAATGGAAACACTTTCCCTTTGTATTCTTATTCTTCACTCCTCCTTTTGGCCTAAGATTGGACTTCTTCTTCTTATTACCTTTGCCCTTGGGCTTGGGTTTAGAAGTCGATGCTCCATCTATAGCCAAAACATTCCCTTTGGAATCATTTTTCAAGGTTTCCTCAGCAGTACTCAACATATTCATCAAATTAGTTAGTAAAACTTTATCATTCACACCAGTCATGTGAAAGTTCATGATGAATTGTTTGAAGGTTGAAGAAAGTGAATGAAGTAGAATATCAATACTCATCTCTGAATTGATCTCGACTCCTAGATCATGAAGAGCGTGGATATTCCGGATCATCTTGAGGCAGTGCTCATTAACTAATGTCTCTTCCACCATCTTAGCAGAGAAAAGATCACCCACAGCATTGTACCTTACAATTTTGTTTTGTGATTCATACAACTCCTTAAGATTCTTGAGGATCGCATATGCACTGTCTATGACCTCATGTTGCCTTTGGAGCTCATTGGTCATCGATGCCATCATGTAGCACCTGACTTGCACATCATCATCAAGCCACTTATTATAAGTGGCTCGCTCCTCTTCAGATGCCCCTTCAGGTAAAGCATTGGGGCGTGGAGATTTGATAACATATTCAATTTTATCAGCAGCTAAGATTATTTTCAGGTTTCTAACCCAGTCATTGAAATTTGGACCAGTCAAACGATTATCATCAAGGATTCTAGATAATGGGTTTAGTGGAGCCATCTACAACAGAAAATAATAAAAGTAAATTTCATATTAAACCATAAAAAACTTATTGGATTTTAAAGTCCTATGGTACCTCCCACTATTTCATTCGAATCTCATATACCCTTTATTAATGAGATTCGGGAATTTCATCATTGAATTTCCTTAGCAGGGATTGGGGTCCCATCAAGGATTAGTAATCCTCACATAATAGGTTCTTGGATACTAATTTTGATGAGTGGATAACTCTTTATCCTAATGCTTCTCAAGCAAGTTCCAATCTTTCCTTTAGCCTCTAAATTGTAGTACCCTCACATAATAGGTTCTTTGATAGTACTCTTTAGTTAAGTCACACCCACCATTCACATAAGTATGGTCAATTGAATGTTGTATCCCTCATATAATTGGTTCTTGGGATACACCATTTTCGCATCTTATGATATCCAATATTATAATAAGACGAGAAGAATTCTTAGAATGGATATGTTCCCGCATATCTGCAGCCAAACATAACCATCAAAGGAATTTCCTTATCTTATAATGGTGGGAGGCTAGGATAAGGCTCACACCTCTTCCTTACAACTTAATTTTGAAAAATAAGGGTTTTGCAAAAGGGTCTCATTTTTAACATTAAACATACATCACATGCATCACATATATATATAAAACATACATATAAAATTTAGACCAAGCTTTATTATTAGTTCTCGATTATCCTCCCATTGTCCTTCTAGAGATTATGGTGGATTCATCTTGAACATATAATAAATTAGGTCAAGGCCCCTGCAAAGCATACATCTCATATATTAAATGGGCCTTGGATTGATTATGGACTTTTAGGGTGGGTTCAAACTTTGAGCCAAAAGATGAACCCTAGGTCTATAATGAGAGTTAGGTGATCGCAATTAAAACTATGTAACTATTACACCAAGACTAAAAGATTTTCGAAAAGTCTTGAAGTCCTTGCCAAGTCCTTCTTAAGTCCTTGTTTTTCCTCTCGAACTAGATTCCACCATGTACCTCGAGTCCACCATGCTCCACCAAGTATCAAATATTACATTTAAAATAAAAGAAAGAAGGGTATTAAGGAGATAGGGGATACATAGGGATTGAGAGGGAAAGAGACATGCAAGCCCCAAATTAATTACATCACCAATATTTAAACTACTTAAATACAGCCCATTAAAATAAACCAAACACATCCAATGCGGCCAATCACATCTTATTTAATTGGTCTTAAGTCCATAATCATCAAATCATATTTATACATTCACATTGCATAAATAAAACAAAAAGAAAGGCAATGATGGCAATGGCATTTAATTAATTAAAGTCAATGTTATTATTATTATCTCATAACAATAATAAAGTACTTTTAAATCTGCTTGAACTGAAAATGAGGTGCGCAATAGATTCCTAAGCGTAGGAGTCTACCGGTCGTCAAGCAATAAATACTAGGGAGTCCCTAGGTCATATCCACAGGGAGTGGAACAGGTCTAAATTATCCTTATGTGTTTCAAACCAAAGAAAGCAAAAGAAAGTGTAAAATCATAGGGGTTTGATGTTGAGAGTTGTTTATACTAAAATGATAACAAAATACAAAGGGAACTAATTAAGTTAAGTGAGGTGAATCCTAAGGGCTCATTCCTTCAAAACCTTTGGTACATGTATTTTTCATAATTATTCTCATCTAAGATGCATTAAAGAATTGTCTTCGATGGGGGATTTAACTTTAAAAGCATTTGGAAAGGAATTCTCATATCGGATCCATTGAAGAATGGTCTTTGACGGAGGATTTAGCAATAAAAGCTCAAATAAAGTGACACAAATTATAGAATGAAGCTCAACACTCTCTTTGACATTTTAGCAAACATGTGGTGTGCATTTGTGCTCAAGAACCAAATATAACAAGCTTACTAGTCATACAATGGTCAAGAATGCATAATCGCAAGGGTTCAAAAGATAAGAGAGGATTAAACATCTCTTTGACATTTTAACAAACATGTGGTGTGCATGTGAGTTCAAAAACCAAATATAACAAGTTTACTAATCATACAATGGTCAAGAATATGACACCACAAGGGTTCAAAAGATGAGAGAGCATTTAAACATCATTCCATTAACATTGAAAGCTTTTGAGAGGAGAAAGCACCATTTACCTAGGGTTTGGAGAGGAAATCCACCGTAGAACCCACTTTGAGGTGCTTAGCTAGCCAGGAATGGTCATAAATGCATAATGAAAAGCAATAAATGCAAGAGACATTAAATAAATGCTAATAACTTGATTACCAAATGATAAAATAGCTTTACAACTGAAATACAAGAGTAAGAACAACCTAAACTAAGGCTTACAAGTGAAATGAAGAAAAGAAATGTAAAACTAAAACTAAACTAAGCTAATCCTAAGCTAAGAAATGAAGAACAACTAAAACCTAACCTAAACCTAATGGAATTATGAAGGAGGGAGGCTTTTCCAGCTGAAAATGTCATATAAATACCCCCCACTAGGGTTACAAGACATGAGGGATGAAAGTCCAAAGTGCCCTTGCAAAAAGAAACAAATTGCAAAATAAACTGCTGCAAAATCGAACAGAACTATCGGTAGTAGGTTTTCAACTGCCGGTAGTAATCCATTCTGCAATACAAAATCTTGATTTATTCAAACTACTACCGGTAGTAGATTTCTTACTACCGGTAGTACTTCCCAGCAGCAAAATGCCTAAAAAATGCCCCGACTTCAAACGCTTGTAACTTTCTCGTCCGGAGTCGGTTTGGACGTTCTTTTTATGCACGCGAAGCTTGAGAAGTCTACTTTCCAACCACAATGGTCTCATGGTCTGATTCAATCTATGAAAACTTCCAAGGTCCAACTTTGCATCCAAAAAGCATCCATTTATTTGCATTCAACCTACAAGGCACAAAAACAAGGCAAAACATAAAAAGCATCTATTTATAAATATAAATGACTCAAGTATGCACAAAATGATGGGAATAATGCAATAGAAATATGCAATTTTATGGTGCAATCAAAATCTCGTTTAAAATAATCCCATCATCTTATTTAATAGTCTTTCCATATTACTCAATCTCTCAAGAACACTAAAATAGGATTTTTATAAATCAATTTCATCAAGCCTACTTGTTCTTCATTTATGATTTTCAAAAATCATGAAAACAATTTTGAAAACTTTATAAATGATTTATAAATCATATGAAGAACTCAAGGCATGAAATACAAATTAAAAACAAGGGCCAATAAGGCTCAAGAACCCAAGGCCGTGACTAGTGAGAGTGAGAGAGAGTTAGGGTTTAGGGTTAAGGTTAGGGTTAGGGTTAGCCAACCTTACCTAATCCAATTCATTTAGAGTTTCCATAAACACTAAATATGTTGCCATAATTTCCTAAATTTCAAATCATTCAAAATAAGGAAGAATCAAAACTAATTAAGAAACTTTCCTAAACTTGAATAATTTTATAAAGGAAATTGGGGATTTTCAAGATTTGACAATTAGGGTTTCTAATTTCAAATCAAGAACTTCCCTAAATTGATTAAGGGTTTCCTAAACCTAAAACCAGCCACCATCATCAATCCATTTAGGGTTTTTCAAGAACCCTAAATGTCCATTGGTACATAATTAATCAAAACTCCATTAATGTGAAAATTTAAACAATTTTAAATCAATTGATAAACAAGCATCGAGATTCATTATAAACAATTTTAAAATAAATCAAGAACTATTTATATCAAGTTAGGGTTTCTAAAAACCCATGTAGCCGAAATCAAAGAGGGAGAAATCCCTCAATGCCGTGAACCCTATTAGGTTTTCCCAAATACTCTAATCACCATTAAAGCTATGGTTTCAAGAAACCAAGCTTTGTTCCAATTTCACAAATTCAAGAAACTCATCTAATCATATCTAGGGTTTCAAAAATTCAAGAATTGATTATGGATCATGTTTATAGGGTTTCTAAAACCCAAAACAATTATCACATCATTAAAGAACCAACAAGCAACCAAATAGGGGTTCCAAAACCCTAAATGTAGTGAAGAGAGAGAGAGGAGAGAGAGAGGGTCGTACCATGTATATGTGTTTTGATCATATCAAAAGCTTCATCTCATGTTGGGGAACAAAGCCCAATCAATAAATCATATGGGGACAATCCCCAAGGCCATTCGAAAATTAGGGAAAGAGAATGAGAGAAAAAATTAAACTTTTGTTCTAGGATTTTTACATAAACTCAAACTAAACATCAAAGGGGTGAAACCCCACATGGCCGAAACTCATATAGGGAGAATCCCCATGGAGGCCGTGACCTTGTAATAGGGTTTGAATCAAACCCTAGTTGCCTATTTGATCAAATAAGTAACAAAACACAAAAGGTTCATGGAGAACCTCTCATGGCCGAATCCTAGAGTTTCTAAAACCCATCAAAGTTTGATTTTAATTAATTATACCACACATGCCATCATCAAAACTCATGGCCATACTTGATTTGGCTCTGATACCACTGAAAGGATGCGATCAAAAACAAGGATTCACAGTGGAAGTTCAAATAAAATTTTCTTTTATAAAAGAATCCATCATCGCATTCGTTCTTGATTCGATTCAAGCATGGGGACATGAGTTTATACTACAATAACATATATTTAAAACTGTAAACAAGTACTTGTAAATCCTTGCGTAGCTTTCCTTCGCGAGTTTCAAACGTATAAAACCTCCAATGGTATCCACACAGGAGTAAGACCACAAGAAGTCTTGCACCTTCACAACCTTTGAGAGAGGAGCAAGCTTGGAGGGAGAGAGAGAGTGGCGGCTAGGGTGAGCTCATCCTTGGTGTTCACGGCCCTAGGGTGTGCCCTTAGGTTTAGCCTCCTTTCTCTTTCAATAATGATGAATGCTTAGTGCTAACTTGTCCATCCTTATGTATTTATACTAAATACTCTTATTATTTATTATTTGGCCCTTCCCTTATTAACTTTTAATAACAAGGGCCTAAATAAATATAAATAAGGATATTTCTCTCTCCCCTAATTCATATGACTCACTTACACCCTTATGTGTGTGACCCTTTGGGTTCACCCCAACCTAGCAGTGGACAGGGACATCTCGATGTCTCCTAAAAATAGAAACTTTCTATTTTAAGGTTCAATTGGAACAATTCCAATTTTTCCCTCATTGATAACACTTTATCAGTAGGCCTTCACTAGTCATGAGTGATATCTAGCAATATATCATGATGTACCCTAGGTTTGGGTGAATAGCAGAACCATGTGAACCCTTCATGTTACTTAATCATTCATCCCCTAATGTCACTGTTAAGATAATAGGTATAGTTTTATGTCAAACCCTATCTTAACACCTTGATATATGTTTCACAAAATATAATCTCAATAAGGTAAGTGCAGTGAAACTATTTTCACTATTTACCTATCACTCTGGCCAGAGATTCAATTGAGACTAATCTTTGTAAACTAATCTTTGACATTCTCTTTCATCATAAGTGAGAGTTATGATTCTTTATTGCACACTCATCTATCTTCATGCATAACTTATTAGGGCCAATAAGTACCGATTACATCCTTATGGATAAGGCTGTACAAGATACTATCAAACCATAGTAAGCTATGCATAAGATAGCTATGGTGTCTCAGGTCTAAGGATTACCAATGGGCGTAACATAAGAATATTCCTTTTGACATAACCTCCATAGGAATATTCTTGTAGATAAAGTTCAGTGTACATATTCTCCAATATGTACCCACAAATTAACTATAGTGTCACTACACTATAGGAAAGACTACCTATCATCCTATTGGAATTAGTTTAAATCTGTGCTACTCTTAGCGGTCTATATATTAAATATCCACTTTAATAAACCTATGAGTAGGAACTGTTTAGAATAAATGTACATGAGAAATATCAGTCTTTCTATCTCAACACTTTGAAATGTATATCTCTCTTATCATTTATTCATGGACCTTATCATATACGTTTATACATATAAGATAAACTATACCTTCCAAATATTATAATATGAAATTAATATGCCCTTTAGGATTGGTTTTAGGGCATACTTCTAACAATTCCTAACCTAGGGTTCCTAACTACTCCTAAGTTAGTCTAAACAACCTAGAATACTAAAAACAATGCATGCAGCAATTTCTGGAAAAATGCCAAAATAAATAACTAAATTAAACACACAATGAATGAAAATGCTCCTAAATGCAAACTAATTCAACTATGTGAACCTAGGCATATTTCTTAGTTGAATTTAGTCCTAAAAATGACTTTTAGTACACTTTAAAGTCACTTTCAATTTTTGGACAGATTTGAATGGACCTTTAAAAGTGAATTAAAACTCATGGAAATAACAAATAAAAAAAAAAGTGGGAATGACCTAGCATGCAACCTAATATGATGCCCTAAATTAAGCAGATAAAAACTATGCAAAAATATGGCTTAAGAATGATAATTAAGCCACTTTAAAGTGTATATTCAAATATGGACAGATTTGAATATGCACTTTACAAGGCTTGAAGACCATTATTAATCCATCTACATCATCAAATAAAAAACCTAATATGCATACTAAAACAATAGGCTAAAATACTATGCAATACAACCAAGAAATCACATCATAATCATGCTTGAATTAATAAAACTTATCACAAGGGAAGGAACTTACAATAGCATGCTCCCTCGAACACAATTCAAATATCAATAAACACTCAAGCGTTCTATGTGATAAATCTTAGTAACCAAGAATAGTAACAATGCTACTTATGATGGAACAATGCATGACCCTACTTCTAATCATCCTAACACGGTAGCAATATGCAAAAGACTCAAACTTTATATCTAATATGCATTCCTATCTAAAAACATAAAATAATATGCATTCGAAACAACTTCTAATATGCAATTTTAAACATGAAACAAATCCTAAACATGCTCACAACATTCATATAGCAATCATCATGCTTTTAAACTAAAAAGAAAGCCATATTCATCATGCAAGAACATTCAAACATTCTAAACTTATAATATAACTCAAATAGAAACTTTCATGCTAACAAATTGAAACCAACATGCAATAAAAAATTATCCCTCTACTCCTAACCATGAATACTCAACCTAAGCATTCATTCCTATCATAGCATGGAAGAAGAATGAAAGAGAAGAAAAAAGAAGAAGAAGAAGAAGAAATATGTAGATTTTAACTGTGTTATGCAACTCATCAAAACAAACTGGATGGTGGGTTTAGGCTTACCTCTATGCCTTCTTCTTCCTTGCTTTTAGCTCTCTTCTCCAAGCTCAAATGGTCTTCAATGGCCTCCAATTCGTAGCTAGGGTTCTAGGGGCTGATTCAAGTGTCAAAAGTCCTCTTTAACTCATCATAAGTGATGAATTTATAGAGAAAAGGCCTATGTTGATCAATGGCCATCATTAAATCCCTCAAAATTGATCCGAGGGCTCTAATAAAGTCTTCTAAAGTCCCTAGGATCTGATTTGGTCGAGCTAAGCCTCCCAAACTGATCCAAAGAGGCTTTGAAAGAGTCCCAAGGTAACTAAAACTCAAAAACTCGAAAAATTGGCAAAATCTAGGATTAGGCTCGGGTTACCATCCACCCTGGGATGGTTGGCTGTCCCTCGGTGGACGGTCGGCCGTCCCTAGGTGGACGGTCATTGGGCTTTGATGCAAAAAAGTTCAATTTTCTGGCCTGTCTTGGCCCTTCTCAACCCGGTTTCGGCTTTTCGAGTCCATTTCAAGTCCAAATTCGACAATTCAAGAACTAAAACGACCGTGATTCGATTCTCCATGTTTTGAGAAGTGAATGCATTGACCACAATCAAGGTTTTTATGAAAAAATCAACCAATTAGCTGCTTTGGGCCTATTGAGCCCAATTAAGGTTTTGAAATCCACTAACCAATTGTCTTCGAAATTGATTCTACTTCTCGAAACAAGTTTTTTGAAAACGTTTTGAAAATATTTTGAAGTTTCTTTAGAGCTGTAGCTTTGACAAAACAATCGAATCCCGGTCATTCCCGGTTGAAACCCTAATTCAAGCTAGAAATGGCCTTTTGAGCCTTAAGAGCCAAACATGAGCCCAGAGGCTCAAAGGACATTGCCATTGATCAACTTGGCTACCAAACATGCCTTAATTATCCATGCCAAAGTCTCGAGACAATCCAAGACCAACTTGAAGGCTTTTAAGCACTTTTGCGATTCAAAGGACAACACCACCCCTTAAGTCACAAAAGACCTAATTACCTATCAAGCTTGACTCAGAATGCAGTGAAACTTGACAGAGACATCTACGGACTCCCTAAAAATTAAATGTAAAAAGAACTGACTCAATCTGACCTAAAAACCTACATGCGATAACAACCTCTATCTAACTATACCAAAGGGCACTATGGGAAATTTAGGATTTCAACCCCTATTTCACCTCAAACTGTAAGCAAACACCCATGACTCTATTCAGGGTCAAAAATGGATGTCTACAAGTTGTTTGAATATTTATGGGCTTATAGCACATCTTATAAGGAAAGTATTAAAAGCACTCCCTATTCTTTGACATTTGGCCATGATGCAGTCTTGCCTATGGAGGTGACACTGTCATCATTGAGAGTGGCATATCAAAATGATTTGTTACCTTCTAATTATAATGAGGCCATGTTAATAAAATTAGAAAATCTCACGGAAGAATGAATTAGGGCCTTAAATTCTATTAAGGTCAAGAAGAAAAAGATTGCAAAAGCCTATAATAAAAGGGTAAAGTTTAAGGCCTTTTCAGTTGATGACATAGTGGTCCCTAAGTTGGGAAGGACCATTTAAAGTGGAAAAGGTGATTCCTGGTGGGGCATATTCTATCCAAGAATTATCTACTAGAATTATCGTAAAGTCTATCAATGGACGGTTTCTAAAAAGGTACTGCCCTACCTTATGGGAAACCATTAAAAATCAAAATCCATAAGCATAATATATATAATTAAGGCTGTTTAAATAAGACCTTCCAAAATAGTGCAGATAAAGTAATTGTTCGAAGTTACCACAGACAAACGGCCTAATTTAAAAAGCTACAATCTGTAGCTTTGCTCCACTTTGTCATCAGAGCCAATTCTTCTCTTTTAGCTTCTGTTGATTTAGCATCCCAGGTTACAGCATCAGCAGCAGTAGAACTATATTAAGCCCTCAACTTTTGAGTTTTCTTCCATTCATTAGAAATTGTCAAATGTGCTTTCTGAACAATCAATTGTTGGGCAATTACACTTTACTGTTTTTGGACCAATTCAGCCTGTAAATCTGCGATCCTGACTTGAAGAGTGCTGACCTCAATTTGCATAGAAGCCAGCTTTTTATCCTCAATTTCACGAGTCTCTTTGAGGCCTTTAACCATAGGTATAGAGGCAGTAATGGAATTCTTCAACTCAAAACGGTGTTTGAGCATACCTTCATAATTGGTCCTTTCAGTTAAATGGGCTTGAAAGTTCTTCACCGGGTCAGGTAAAACCACAACATCTGTGTGCAAGGTGTCCATTAAAGAAGACAAAGCTGTATATTTTTAAGAAATTGGAAGAGTTTAAGAAGTTTGAAGGCCATTTTTGGGGTAATGCTGGAGAGATTGGCTTTGTATATTTCTAAAAAATGAGCCTTGGCAGAAGTTTCAATTTTTGGAGAGATAAGGTCTAGAGAAGCAGTCCGGGCCTCAAGATGGTCAGGGAGATCAAGAAAGCTTACCACAAGAGATTCTGGTATAGCAGATGTGGTAGTGGATTCTTTTTCAACAGGTAAAGGAGAAATATTCAGGGCTGGATATAAACCAACAAAGGTCTTTGGCTTTTTGAACATAGGGGGTAAGTTCTTAACATCCTCAAATCTCTCTTCTCCAACTTTTTCATTTGAGACCTCGACTGGAGTAGTGTCACTGGATTTGGATGAGGCCTTTACGACTGATTTCAGTCTGCTAGAGGCCCTTCGAGGTCCAATTTCTTTACTAGAAGAAGGTTTCTTCCTTTTTTGAGTTTCTTGAGCTGGAGGAGGATCTACTGAGGAATAGTTAGTACAAGAAATAAAGAGTACGAATTTAAAAGATGTACAAAATGTAGTTAGACAGACTTACTAGATTTTTGAGGAGCTTGAGGCCTTGGTATTTTGACAGTTTCTTGGACCGGAGGCCTAACATCAAAACGAGTAGCTTCAATTGGGGGAGCTTTAATTGAGGACAACTGGGTGATCAGAAACTGGAGGTTACAGGAGGAAATTCTTGTGTAACACTCCATCCACCAGACTTTGAAAGCCACAGTCGAGGATGAATTATTTAGAATATCAATAGAAGGGAAAGATTTTTTATTATCTGAAAAGATCTGGTTGATACTGACAATTTCATCATCTTACAAGAATGTTTTCCTTAAATGAGGAGGGAAATTGTTGGAATAAAATAAAGGTGGGGCTGGAAGATCTTGAGTGAAGCCAAATTGGCGGCTCAAGAGATTTGGAGCATAAAACTCAACCCTAACTTTTTTGTTTCTTGGATCAAAATTTCCTTCAAAGTGAAGGTCATGGAAAATAAGATATGAAGACCATATTTGTTTTTGAAAAATCCAATCACGACCACGAAAAGGAAAAGGTAGAGTGAACCAACGAGGTCCATATGATCTTTCAGAAAAAGGGAAAAAGAGAGAATTAGCTCTATTATAATCTAAATTCCACATAAAAGAGAAATAACTGGAAAAGACCTGAGCTCAGATTGAATCCTTGTCCATTTGAAGCCATAAGTAGAAAATGTCTCAGCAAGGATGTGAGCATTGTGAAAATAGGAAAATATTCATAGAACCAGAGTTGTAGCAGCCAAAAGGGATCTCTAATGATGCATAGAGAGTCTGATAAATGAAAGAGACCTCTATATAGGTTAGACAAGATTAAAGGGGCTAAGGCCAGATTACGGCCTAAGGCCAATGCAATGGCCAGTTTGTAGTACTCTTGGGTTATTTGACCCGCAGAAACACACAAAACAAATCTACACAACCACATCAAGAGGAAGGCACAGTGTTCTTGTTGAGAAATATGAGGGGAGATAAAGGGTTTATTTTCAGCCTTGAGATACACACCCCAATTAGAGGTGGCATTATTGTAATTGAAGGCTATAGAAGAGGAAGGCTCAAACATTGTTGAACGAGTGTCACTAAAAGGGGAAAGCCCAGTTAGTACACAGATGTCAAATATAGTTGGAGACAAAGGTCCACAAGGGAGAAGAAAGGTGTTAGTAGAGCGGCTCTAAAAACAAGTCAAAGCGGCCAAGTTCTTGTCAAAAGGAAAAGTGAACTTACTCAACTAAATCGAATGGTAAATATCAGGGTCTTTCCAAAGCTGACCAAATTGTGGTTCTAATTTTTTTACCCAGGCAATCTAGTCATTATTAGGTTTTGGCCAGCTCCTAAAGGGTTTTTTGGCCCATTCATCCTAACACAATCTAGGAGATTCTAGGGCCAAGGACTCTTTAGGATAGAATGGAAAATAGAGTTTAATAACCTATGGAATAGAGGAGCTTGCAAACACAGGACCTATGGAGTTAAAACTGATTACTTGAAGAGATATTTGGGGTTGAACTTGGTCTTGAAGGTCATCCATGAACTGTTGTGTTTCTGGAGATGAAGGATTAGAAGTTGAGGAAGCTGTAACTCCCCAAACTGACGCTACTGAAGATCCTCTCGGGTAAGTCAACACGTGTCAAGATGGAGATACAACCTGATATACTCATTCATATTTCCACACAAGGGCATGGGCATAATGAAGGATACATATAACAAGCATAAAATGCAATAAAGTGTAGCATACATATTGTAACGCCCCAAACTGACGCTACTAAGGACCCTTGTACGCCCCAACTTAACATCCGTACCGACCCTTCCGGATAGGTCGACACGTGTCAAACTAAAGGTACATCCTGTCCTGCTCATCCATATTTCCTTACAGGATATAATAATTTACATATAACAAAATGATATGGCATGTTATACATAATATGTCCCAAATCGTCATATATAAATTTATGAGATAATTGGCCAAAAGTCCTAATTTAAATATGTTTATTGGCTAAAGTCCTCCAATAAACTTATTTTTTCCAAAAGTCCCACTTAAAAAAGTTTTAATGGCTAAAGTCCTGATCTTTCAAAAAGGAAAACTTTAATGACAAATTTACCCCCCTCTCTCATTTCTCTCCCTGCTATGCTGCCACTGTGTCCTTGATTTTATGGTGGTTCTTCCATTGGGCAGACTTTAAAGTCTAGATATAAGGGGTAAAGCTGCTCTTCCTTTATCTTATCAATAGTCCTAGAATCTCTGGTGGATACGCGTCCCTGTAACAACATTCTTTGATAGCTAAGTTGGCCAATTCCTCTACTCCGACGAATTAGACCAAAGTAGCTGATTCGCTACCTATTGCGATAAGGAACTGAAGAAGCACAAGAAAAAGAAGAAGAAGAAGAGCAGAAGGAATGAACTGAAGACATTAGAATCTCAATTATGGCGGTCCCTCCATGTTTGGTAACAGAAGCGCTAGGGTCCAGAGAATCGTCAAGCTTCCTTGCTTCCGATCCCCTCTCTGTTTGGTTACTGAGAAAACGAAAGAAAAACCGTGTCCTATGTGTTTTGTGTTGTGTTTTGTGAAGATTTTGCATATTTTCGGATCAATTTCTGGTTTGATTGTTTGAAAAATGTATGAAAAATAAATAGATTTTCATTTAAGAAAATTAATTTTTTGTTTGGTTGATGAGAAAATGGAGGAAAAAGAAGGAGAATGTTTTTTTTTTTTTTTTTAAATTCATATAGTGACCTGTGTTTTCGGGCGTAGTGACCTGCATTTTCCGGTGTAGTGACTTGCATTTTTGGCGTAGGAACTCGGAATTTTGGCGTAGTGACCTGCGTTTTCCGGCGTAGTGACCTACGAGGTGTGATGTAGTAAACCTGGGAGTTTAGGGTGTTGGTGGCTTTGAAGGTTGTTAGAAAAGAGGGGTATTTTTGTCTAATTTATGCCAAAAGGACTTTTGGGAAGAAGAATGTTTTAAAAGGACTTTTGGCATGAAAATCTTCTAAATGAGGACCTTTAGCCAAATCCCTCTAAATTTATTCAATAAATCAAATAATATTGCCAACAATCCTGACAAATAGGCAATTTCATAATCAATACACAATTTGAATAATCCAACATATAATACATATAATATAAGAATGCAATCAATAATGCAACAACAACCTTAAGATCTGACCAACAACCCTTAACGAAGGATTTAGCTGAGCCAAGAATGCAAACC
This sequence comes from Hamamelis virginiana, assembly GCA_017140935.1. Lineage (NCBI taxonomy): Eukaryota > Viridiplantae > Streptophyta > Magnoliopsida > Saxifragales > Hamamelidaceae > Hamamelis > Hamamelis virginiana. The sequence goes on from JAESVK010000164.1 coordinate 1,471,323, forward strand.
CAAGGTAAACCTGTAATTTACTGCAACAAGCAGGGGTAAGCTTTCACGTGCTCGAGAAGGGATAATATAACCTCTACGAATCAATAACAATACATTGATACATGGAATATTTAAATAAAATATTTATTTATAGATTTCAACGGAATTAGAAAAACAACTAGAAATCATTGTTTAAAAGAATGTGTGGACTTTCAGTAGAAAACTAAATCCTCCGTTAAACACCAGTAAACAGTAACCAGTAACCAGGCGTATGCCGGAATGCCCCGTCGCATGTAGACAATAGCCAAAATAGCGTCCTAGGTCCATAGCATGGTAATACCGCCATACAAGGGCTCGACGTATTGCCATCAGTATGGACTTCGACCCGATTGGCATATGTGTCACTTCGTTAGGTCCCTAGCATATCCAATCTTGGACTGAATCATATTATAGGGCTGTTGATTCAGGTTAACAAACCTTTAGCTCAACCGGGCTACTAACCAAATCCCAAGAACGGAGACCGTAGTCACGCCGCCTGTAATATCAAGTAGGGCCATGGGCCCAAACCCCTAATGATATAATTCAGTCCACGTACATATATATACATGCATGTCCTGGAATATAATAACTATCATGCAATGCCCACCGGGTGAAGAGACGAGGAGTTTTCTTTGACAAGTCAGTTCATCCAAGCGTGGTAAAGATCCAATAATATTCATCGTACAACGTCCACTAGGATTGAAGAGACGAGGAGTTTTCTCTGACATGTCAATTCATCCTTCCATGGTATAAATCACAGTATCCAAAGTCCATTAGGCATGGAAGCCAAAATCCTGTAACCAGAGCCTCAACTCAATCAATATAAAACATTTCTCAAATCCATTATCATTTCCAAAAGATCAGTGAACGACATAATGTATAGTCAACAGCATTTGCGATACATATATCCATTTAGAAAATGTGGTTTACTCAAATATCAATATCATAAACAATCATTTCTTTAAACAGTCAAATCATATGCCCATTCACTCAATTAATAACATCAATAGAAGGAGATATCCAAATCCTCACATTTGTCATGATTCATCAAAAGTAAAGCATTTCCATTTGTAATCATTTGATAACATTTAAAACATGCCACACAGTATATACAGTTCATAAACAATTATATTCCATGTATCTATTTGTCAGAACTGTAAAAATAGTAAGGTTCACAAGTGTTTATGAATCATATTATCAAGAAAGTATTTAAAGTTCATATAGTTCTCAAAATAGTTGCAAAACAGATACATCATTATCAACTGTAAAATGTTACTTATTCCTACCTCAATGCCTCAGTGTTTCCAACCCTTTGCGGCTCCAAGAGCCTCCCAAAATGCAATGTGAAATGCACCCAAATACAAGTGGTTCTCCAAAGAACCTCTCAAACTGAAAAGCAACACATAATACAAGTATGGAATCACAATCAACACAAAGATTCGCAACTTAAAAGCAACACCAAAGACTCCCCAATCTCCCACTCGATACCCTAAGACTTAAAACCTCAAAATACTCAACCGAAGGCCCACGGACTACTAAGATATAGTCCCAATGAAGGGAAAATGAAATGAAAGAGCTAATCAGAGGAAAAAAAAAACAGTCAAAATGAGAGGTCCCCTATCGATAGGCATGCGTGCCCTATCGATATATCGATAGGAACCAACACCTATCGATAGGATATTACAACCTATCGATAGGTATCCCTCTCAAGACTAAAACTCTGCAAACTGAGGTGTGCACCTATCGATAAGGGTCACCTCCCTATCGATAGGTCACCTTCGAAAATGCCCAGTAACGAGCAGCAATGAACCCAACTTCCCAAAAATTCATCAAAACTCCACCAACTCAAAATCCAACCGTTCGAAACATAGATCAACCCAAATAAACCCAAACAACTTTGAATCAGACAGAAAACCCGAGATCCAACGGTGAAAATGAAAAAACCACAAAATTTTAGGCATAAAACCCACATAAACTCAAAACATGGTTTAATACCAAAATAAGCTATAAAACCCCAACAAATACTTCGAGTCAAGCTTGTATACATAAAATCAACCTTTCAAAACCATCCATAGCCATTAAATCTTCAAAATATCAAACCTTTGGTTTTAAAAACCCACAAAACCCATTTTTGGTAATAAGCTTCACAAACCACCAAAGATCAAACCCATAAATCCAAACCTATACAACACACAACACTTACCCCATCCTTAAAACACCAAAAATCCTCAAAGACAAAGCCACAAACCCATAAAGTGGGTATGAAAAGAAAAAAGAAAAGAAGAAGAAGAAAAATGAGGTGTACCTCCACTGGCGACATGACGACGACGTTGGGCGAGCTCTGGCGACTCCCTTCCTCTCTCTCCCGCTATCTCTTTCTCTCTCTCGGCCTTCCTACTCCCACGGCTGAGAAATGAAAAAAAAAAAAAAAAAAAAAAAAAAGAGAAAGGGTTTTAACCCCTTTTTATATAACCAATGGCAAAACTGTAAATATTTAGAATTTTTTTTTTTAGAAAATAATTAAAATATTCATCTAAAAGGGAAAATAAAACTTGGGTTATCACACATATGTCCCAAATTCGCCACGTGTAATAAATAACTATACTCAGGCATAATATAGAGTGCCAACATCCCTGGCACATAGGTAAATATCATTCAATACTAAAATCTAAAGTTTAACCGTCTACAGAAAATAGTTACCTATTGCTTAGCATCAATGCCCAAAATACCACTCAGCCTAGCACCAATGAGAAAATATTCTGTCTCGACGATTCCACTACGCTATCTTGAGAATCTACTGCATAAAAAGCAGCTGTGAGCGTTTGAATGCTCAGTAGAAATATCATTCTTAACTAACAATGATAATATTGATGCATAAGTCATTTATAATTCAGTTTCAAGGAAAAAGTGTGGTCCAAGATATATACAAGTATCCACAAGTGTTATGTTAACATTTCATACCATATATAACATGTATGCCCATGAATCATTCAACACATATACATATATATAGATTTATCACATTGGCATGGGAGTATTCTCAAAACCAGTGCCCTTTCATAAATTCCATATCTAAGAAAGAGGAGTATTCTCATAACTCTTTTCATTCATCATATATCCATTTCATATTCATTCAACAAGATCTAAGCGTAAATAAATCATGGCACTATATCATTTCATCACAACATAACATGGAAAACTTGCATAATCTAACCACATTACGAATCAAGTATAAACAAGTTGATATATGCATCAAAGGTTTGCAAACAAAGTTCTCAATTTTAATAGTGTATGCAGCAGCCCAAAATATCTATCATCAGCATCAGTAAGAATATAAATATTCCTACCTCGACAATTAAGTCCCCAACATTCCTACAAGCAAATGCAAGCTAGGTTGTGTAATGGTCCTCCTAATGAATGAATACATAAATCAACTTTTGCTACCATGAAAATAAATGAGACTTCGTTCTCAAAATTCTAACTTTAACCCCAAAACCTTAATGAAAGTTCTAACCTAATGACATAAATAAAGCAACCCACTAAACGCAAGGAGAAAGAAAAGGGGCCCTATCAATAGACTTAGGCCCTCCATCAAAATTAGATTTATTTGAAAAGGACAAACAATCGACTGTTTCGGGGAGACAGTCGACTGTCTAAATTCCAGGTTGCACAGATCCAAGCTGCAGCAACTTTAGACCTTCCAAAACTCCAAAATACTTCAATCCAACCATCCAAACTTTCAATCTAGACCAAACAAAACTTAACAACTTTAAATCCACAGAAATAATTAAGATCCAATGGTAAAAACGTGAGATCCACAAAGTTTTAGGTATAAAACCCACATAAACGCAAAACATGGTATATACTCCAAATAACCCTAAATTTCTCTACTAAACCTTCAAACCTCACATGATCTATCATCCAAAACAACCAAAAACTAACCATTTACATAAATCCAAGATTTTTGCCTTAAACCCACAAAATGGATTTGGAAAAAAAAAACGAAAGGGAAGAAGAAGAGAATAACTAAAAGGGGGTTGAACCTTACTTTTTTCCGGTGAGACGGTGACGACAAGCTTCATGGTAAGCCACTGACATGAGTGAATGTATGAATGCACGCGACTTTCTTTCTATTAAATAAAC
>JAESVK010000164.1:1483841-1506106 GCA_017140935.1 Hamamelis virginiana
TGTAAAAATTATATATATATATATATATATATATATATATATATATATATATATATATATATATATAAAAACAGATTTGGGTCTAAGATTGTGAGTGCCAACTGTAAGAAAAAGGATTGAGTGCCCTCCAGGGGTTAGAGTGAGAATTCTGATTAGGGACAGATTCTGTGGGTGAAGAGAGGTGCTGACAGTGGTAACTTAGGGTCTGAGTGTTGAGAAAAGGAAGGGACAGCAGCAGGTTGCCGAGAGACGGGGAAAGAGAATGTCTGGTGTTCCTGAGATGGAGAAAAAAGATGTAAAAATACCCTACCCAACAATACAATAGAGAGAATAAAGGAGTAGTAGGGACTAAAGCACTGGAAACCAGAAAACTACTGGATTGCCCAGAAGATTCCAGAAAACCTAGAAACAAGAAAACCCAGAAAACTAAACCAGAGAATACCCAACCAGCAAGCCAAAAAACCCAGAAAAATCACAGAATACAGAATGTCCAGAGATGAAGCCAGAGAGACCAATATAGAGGGGAAAAAAAAAGGCTCGACAACACAGTGAAGAAAAAGAAATAGAGAGGCAGCAGAGAGAGGAACAGGAAGATAGAGTTGAACTTGCTTGAGATTGAAGCTTTGGAGTTGTTATGGTGGTCTGATACTTCATATGTCCATGAGAGCCCGAGCCTTTCATGAAGGCTCTGATACCATAGGGTCTATAGGGACCGTTTGCTGCTCATTGGTCCACGAAAGCCTAGCTTCCATGATGGCTCTGATACCACATTAGATTCTTAGACAACTCCAACAAGAAAAGCAACATGTGCTATTAATCTTATTCAATCTTGAAAAATAATAGTACAAGCCTATATTTATAAGAGAAGCTAAAAACCCTTATATAAGAAAATAGAAACTACTCATAAAACAGAAACTACAGCTCACATATCTTCCTCAAATTGTTGTGCAAACCTTAGACTTTTTTTGGATATCTGATTGAATGGCACCCTAATAATTCCAAAAGTACACTGGTTACTCTCCGACACATAAAAGCTGGTTTGAAGTGAAGTTATAAAATCAAGATCCCATATGTTCTTGATTCATATTATTTGAAGCATGGTAGCTGTGCAAATTTATTCCCATGTTTTATATCTTGTCAAGTGCTGTTTTATATCTTGAAGTGAAGTTATAAAAGCTGGCTTGAGTGCAATGATGCTTTTTGAAATGGATATTGAATTTCTTTATATCAGTGTTTTGATGAACTTTTGCTTTGTGAAAGAGCACAGACTATTGATTATTTACATTTGGGAACTTTGAGAAGTATTGAATTGGTCTAAGCTTTTCTTTAAGAAGGTGCCTGGGGTGTTAATTGTTTACATTTATTCACGTAAAAACTGCAATAAATATTTTCAGTCAGATCTGTTTATAGTGGCACCTGTTCTTGCAGAACTTTGGTTTTCTTCATGTCTGTTGTCTGGTGGAAGATTATAATTTTAACTTGGATTGAAATTCATGAAGTTGGAATACTGGAGATTTCTTTAGTCTGCTTACAAAAATTAAGACGTTGCTGTTAAAGTAAAAATTCTTTGGTTGCAACAAACAAATATTGTGAATTATACTAAAAGATATAAGCCCATTCACCTTAAGAAATTTTACTTTTGAAAAAGTACTTCATTTACTTCATGATTGACATCCTGATGCTTACTAAAACTGCTTGCTTGACTAAAAGTTTGGCAAACCTGTTTATAAAAATTTTAGTAACATATACCATGAGTAACATATGACTACCCGATATAGGAATAACTGGGCCATAAGTAAAATGCTGGCATTTTAGTTCCACGTAGCATGGTTTTGATCCAAGGGCTTAAATTTTGTTTATTTATTTATTTTTGTTTTGAAGTTCTGGTTCAGAATATTGACATTACAGTGCTTCTCCAGAGCAGGCACTGGATTGCAAAATTTACTACATTACTCAATCATGTTTGGCCATTGTAACCATTTAAATATCTGATTATTAATACATAGAAGGTGGCTGTGACAGGCAGCCTTGGGATTCACCTTTTGCAATTAAATTGACCATGAATCTCACATAAATATCCAGAGAAAAAACACAGTAGCTAGAAAATATCCTTGAATTCAACTTACAACGGAAGTCCTTCATGTCCTAAAGGGGGAAAGTGTTTCTCTGGCTAGTAGTTTCAAGGGAATATGGCTGCATTGCACCGACAAATTTAGAGTTCAAAATCATATAACAAAAAAGTTCTATGATACTCAAGGTGATTTTATTTTATTTCTTGGGTTTGTATCGGGTTTTGCAGGAAGAAGCTTTTCCAGATGATAAATGATCTCCCAACCGTATTTGAAGTTGTAACAGGAAATATCAAGCAACCAAAAGACCAATCTGCTACTCTCAACAACAGCAGCAAAAGTAAATCTAGTGGAAAGGTAAAAAGTAACCATGTTACATAAATTCCTCTTGCCCCAAAAAAACCACCACCACCACCCCCCCTCCACCCACACACATGCCCAGGCGCGGCATGTGGACCCCTTTTCTTTTGCTCTCTATTACATTCGTCAAGTCCTTATTTTTCGCTGCTTTCTTTAAGCAGTCTCGGCAACCTGAGCCCCAGCCCAAGGGTGTAAAGATGACTCCCCCACCTAAAGATGAAGATGAGAGTGGAGAAGAAAATGAAGAAGATGATGAACAAGGAGCTACATGTGGGGCATGCGGGGATAACTATGGCACTGATGAATTCTGGATTTGCTGTGATGTGTGTGAGAGATGGTTCCATGGCAAATGTGTAAAGATTACCCCTGCAAAGGCTGAGCATATCAAGCAGTACAAGTGCCCGGGTTGCAGTAGCAAGAGGGCTAGAGTTTGAAATCTAGGTTCCAGAAGTTGGAGAGCAAAATCAATGAAACAAATCATACAAGGTTTAGAACCTTTTTGTTTCCATTTAAAAGTAAAACATGCAAGTCAGTTGCCATTAGTCAAATGATGAATTAGAATATCTGCAGATGGGATTTCAATTTTTGCTACTCTTTTTATTCCTGTTTTATTGAAGTTTCTTGGGGAATTTGCTCTTTTTAAACAGTTGCAAGTAGACATATCATATATAGATTCGTACAATTTTTCTGGTTTTGATCTGGCTAGATATATTTGTATATGTGTTTCTGCATCATTGTGTTCCGTTATTTCTTTTTATGTTGGATGGGCATGTTCTAGCAGTTAGCTCTGTTCCTGTCTCAAGCCTCCTAGAGCTTATTTCTTTCTGTTCTGACAAGTAATTTATGCCTTTATGGGTTAAATAATGATTTTAATTTAATTGAAATCTGGAAACTAGTATCATTGTGCACATCAAACGTCTCTCCCCTTCAAATATGGGTTTGGTGCCTATCAAGTAAAAGTCAGCTACATCCACTCCAGCATGATCTGATTGGCGCTCACATTTGACAAATGTCAGCATCAAACCCGGCAATCAAGCTTATTTGGTTGTTTAATTTTTATGAGAACTTTGTTTTCCCATTATCAAATGAGAGTTCTTTTTTTACAAGGAAATCTGGATTTTAGCTGATGTGGGGTGGGATGTGTATTTTGGAAAAAGGGGTTTGGATTTCTTGTTGATCAATGCTAGATCAACACTGATGTTGATCCATTTAGTGTGGTAAAGTCTCCACTAAGAAATAACAATCAATAAAAAAAAAAACCTTAAATTTGAGCTAATTTAGAAATAACAAAAATACATGAATGCTAATACCTTTCCTTCATATTCAGTTTTTGAAAAAACTAACCATGAAAAAATGATGATATTTTTAAGAACAAAATAATCACAATTTTTCATAATTATATTTTTATAAAATAAAAAAATAAAAATTATTGGATCACTATGATTATTGCTCAAAAGTGAGTGAGAACTATAGGATTATTGCTCAAAAAATTTTGTCCTTTAGTGCTTAAGTGAAGACAAACAGAGGAGGACGTTTGGATCCCTTAAACCATTCCATGGAGGTATCTCAAGGGCTAATCAATAGATGTTGATCTAATCTTAGATCAACAGCAAATTCAAATCTGGAGTGATCATTTGATAGTCAATTTCTAAAATATAGACTCTGAAAAACTGTAAAAGTTTTCATTATTAGATACTGTCATAGTTTTTATAGTTTATGTCTTTACAACCAACCGGTTGATCACTGAGATTTTTGGCATACATGACATGTATAAGAAGAATATTCAATCTAGCGGCCGGTTTTTCAAAATACCGATATTACATTAGCTTAAAGCCAATGTCTTAAACTCAACTATGTTGACTTTTGTGAGGACATCCTCATAAGAAAATTACTGCTCAAATGTATAGACAGCATCCAGATAATTGACTGAACTTAGGACTGGAGGGTAATTGAGTTTGTTGTGACACTGTCATGACTCCATAAATTAATAAGCTAAAAAATAAGGCTTAAACTAGATTCACTTTATTTTACAAGTAGAGACCACGAATTTCTAATCAAATCAATCTCAAGTTGTGCTCGAGCCTCGAGTCATTTGATTATTTAAAGTAGTAATAAATTTTATTGACTCGATAAATTAACAAGCTAAAAAACTGAAGACTGAAATTAGCTCTTTTTATCTTGCGAGCTCGCTTGAATGAACCTTTCATCAACCTGATCTCAAGACCAACTTGAGCGTGGCTCGTCCTGCAGGCTGCAGCCCAGTTCCAGTTTCTGTCAATAGAAAAATAAGAATAAACCAAAAAAAAGAAGTACAATTTCACCAGAACTTCTATTACAGTTTATATTTCTGCATTGATGTCAGAAACAGAGATTAAAAGCATAAATATATGAAAAGTGGCCTTAATTTCTTCTATATATATTTTTTTAAAACAAACAATAAAAACAAAATGAAGAAAAGAAAAATCAAAATTGCTGAAACACATCAAAGGATGCTAATTTTTGTACAATTACAGAATTTCTCACTAAACCACCAAAAGCACCACACTGCTTTTTTCCCATTATGACCAGCACCATTGCCATTTACCTTGTGCCACTCACCAATAGTCCTTGCAAGAGCATTGCCCATTATTGAAACAATGGAACCTATTGTTATCCCTCACAATTATTTCTCTTCCTTCCAACTTTGAGATCATCTTTATAGCTGTATGGCAATCCCAACACACTCTCAGGTTCTTCACTACCCTAATCACTGATCCAATTTCAGTAAAAAGAAGAGCAAAAGCAATGGCCAATTTCTCACTATGAGTACCTACCATCTCTTCCTTCTCTTCTTCCTCGACATCTCTTAGTACACAGCTCTTATCGGCTATGTATCCAACCCCCTTCATCTTCTTTCCCAGTTCCCTCAATAGCCTATAAATATCTTCTGATCGTTCATGTGATCGATCTCCCACTATGAATTTGTGCATTTTACCACCAAATTCCACCCAACTCCATCCAGTTGTCTTCTTTACTCCCCCCTTTATCATGGCTTCTCTGATCCTCTCGACATCTTCCCACCTCCCTGCTGAAGCATATATGTTAGAAAGCAAAACGTAGTTTCCTGAATTATTTGGTTCGAGCTCAAAGAGCTTGTTTGCAGCAAATTCCCCAAGTTTTACTCTTCGGTGAATCCTGCTGGCATTTAGAAGAGAACCATACACACCCGCATGTGGTTCCATTGGCATTCTTTCAATCAATCTCTTTGCTTCATCTAGTTCACCCACTCGACCTAACAAATCAACCATGCATGCATAGTGATCTATGGCTGGAACTTTGATTGATTCAAAGACCGTCCGCCCTTCTTCTAAGAGCCCTGCATGGCTGCATGCGGTTAGCACACCAATATAGGTAACACGGTCTGGTTCAATCCCTTCTTCTTTCATCTTCAACATTAAATCGATGGCTTCACTTCCATGGCCATGAGCTGCAAGCCCTGCAATCAATGTATTGTAGGAAATCACATCTCTTGTTGCCATTTCATGGAAAATTCTCTTGGCATCTTTCATGCTCCCACATTTAGAGTACATGAAAATCAATGAATTGAATCCTGAAATGCTCAGCCTGATCTGATTTTCAGTGAGGAAATTCCCAGCCCAATTACCCAATTCCAAAGCTCCAAGATGTCCACAAGCTGAGATGACACTCACCATAGTCACTTCATCAGGTTTTGAGTCTTTCGTTGAGATCATTTCTTTGAAGAGCTCAATTGCCATAGCTGATTGCCCATTTTGAGCATAACCGGCAATCATCGAGTTCCATGAGACAACATTCCTTTCAGGCATCTTATTGAAGAGTTCTCTTGCTAAAGTCAGATCACCAACTCGTGTATACGCCGAAATCATGGCATTCCAAGTAACAGAATTCCTATGGACACCCAACTCGTCAAAAATTTTCCGAGCAGTTGCAAGGCTCCCACACTTTGCATACATGTCAAGTAGTGCTGTCTTGACAAAACAATTCAGACGGATCTGCTTCTGGTCGAGCATTCTGACAAGCGATTCCACAAGGATAGGATCACCACATGATGAACACGACGAAATGACAGTGACCCATGTTGTTTCATCAGGTTGAAGCCCGGAATTTATCATTTCATCAAACAATCTTAAAGTCTCTTGGGCAAACCCATTCTGAGCATAACCTGAAAGCATTGCATTCCATGAGATCACACTTTTCTCAGGCATTTTATCGAAAAATCTCCTTGCACTGTCCAATTCCTTTAACTTAGAATATCCAGTAACCATTGCAGTCCAAGTGACGACATTCCTCTCACTCATCAAATCAAAAAGTCTACATGCTTCATCTTCATCACCCCACTTCCAATACCCAGAAATCATCGAATTCCAATCAGCAACAGTCCTCTCAGGCATTTCTTCAAACAGTTCCCGGGCAATCTCAATCGGACCATATTTCGCATACATGTCCATGATAGAATTGCGAACATAACGATCCAAACCGTGACCCAATTTCAAAACATGTGCATGAAATGTAATGCCGGCCTTCCCTGACGATTTGATCAAAATGGGGTATACAAAAGCATCAGGCCTAACACCGTAACCTTGCATTTGCTCAAACAGAGAGACCACATCTTGATGGGCACCCAATTGGGAGTAGAATTTGAGCATGGATGTGAAGACAAAGATATTTGGGCATGGCGCAGAATCAAAAATGAAACGGGTATAGGCTAACGGCACATGAAGGCGCGTGCATTGGGTAATGAGTAGAGCCACCCAATAGTTATGGTGATGGAGTGAACTGTAAATGATTTGTGCATGGAGCTGCCTGAGTTGATTGAGATTGCTTATTTTGCATGCTATTGTGCCCAAATGAGACATGAAAAGTGCTACTACCTACTATTGCTATGATATAAACATGACCACTATCTCATCTCTCATTTTTTTTTTGTTCATGCAGTATCATATTATCTACCACTACTCCTGTATACATTTTCAAAGAAAACCCCGTAATCAGAATTGAATTAAATTGAGTTTTTTTTTTTTTTTTTTTTGGCTATACAGGTATCCCGGGCGCATCAGATTAAGTCCTGCATCCCGAACAAGGACTTCGAAACAAGGCTTGTGCCTTGCGGTCCATGGCTCCAGATATTAGTAACTAGTAGGAGTCCAACACTGGACCAAGGGATTTGGTACGCCCTTAGCCCTGCTTGCTCTGCCACTAAGCTAATCACTTGGGTTGAATTGAATTGAATTGTACTTAATTAGAACTGAAATGAGGTCAGTTGATTTGGTTCAATTCTCAGTTTGATAGTATCACCTAAACTTGTTCCCAAACATCCTTTTTTGATGAAAAATAACATGATGTATGAACTTGTTTGGACAAACAAAATTTCAATTGATGAGAGTAGTTTTTATGAGAAGTGGAGAACTCTTTTGCACGTTCAACAATATTTTTATGCTTGGAAGATCAGTCATCTCAATTAGGAAGCAAAATGTGATTAAGATCAGTCATCTTCCTAATTAAGCCCAAAAACCCCACACTTTATCAGATTTAAGAGAACAAACTTTGTCCCAATCAACATTATGAATCTTACCAACTCTCCCAATTGCTAATTTTTTTTTTTTTTTTGTCAAGTAGCAAGGTGTACGAAATGGCAGAGTCTGACTAATCTCCGCTCCCTACCCAAAATCATCGCTCCATGGGATTGTATAACGGTCAGACTGATGGCTAGCCAAAAGAGCTTGACTAGTTTCAAACCCGGGATGTTTGCCCACTCACTATTCATCGCACCACAAACACTTGAAGAGAGAAATTATGTGTCGAAGTGTCTCTATACAACACATTGATTCCTAATTGGCTATACATATATATATATATATAGAAGTGTTCTAGTCAGCAAATGCTGACTTTAACTAAAGTCAACAAAGAACACAAGCCTTAGGATTTTCATTCACTTAATGGATGATTCATCTCAAGATTCCAATCCAAGGATTTATGTTCTTTGCTTACTTTAGCTTAAAGTCAGCAAATGCTCATTGGAACATTTTTCTATATGTATATATATATATATATATATATATATATATATTTTTTTTTTTTTTTTTTTTGCTTTTTTTTTTTTTCTGTAGAAAGCTACTTGCATATGCTTGGTGCTTCGGTGACGTGACATGATCTGGATGGTCTGCACATCACCCAAGTGAAAAGCAGACCATCTAGATCATGCCACATTACCCAAGTATATGCAAGTACAAGTAGAGGATCCGGATGCATAAGGACAAGGATTCCAGTCAAATCACAAACCGTTGGAAGAAGTCTGAAGGATCCAAGATCAATCAATGATCTGTATGGATAATTCGTGATTCTTTTGCAGACTTGGTTTTAATAATTTCCTTTTTATTTATTTCTTATTTAGTAATATTATTTAGATAGATCTGGTCCATTTTAAAATTTCTCCAATTTTAGTATTTTCTTGTACAACAATGAGAACATTTATTTGAACAAAAAAGAAAAGAACAGAATATTTAGGTAGATTTTGTCCGAATCAGAATAAATAAAATTTCTCCAATTTTAGTATTTTCTTGTACAACAATGAGAATATTTATTTGAACAAAAAAAGAAAAGAACAGAATATTTAGGTGGATTTTATCCGAATCAGAATAAATTTCCCATTTATAGAATTTCTCGATAAATAGCAATATATTATTTCTTAGCAAATTAAACATTAATTTTTGAGTTTTTTCTTTTCAAATTAGTAATTCATGATTTCTTAGAAAAAAATTTAAAAAATAATGTAATGTTTTTTTTTTTTTTTTGGTCTAAGAAATTAAATATTGCTAATTTGGTCAGAGCAAAAAAAAAAAAAAAAGCTCTTAAAAAATTCATCAAACTGTGCCTTATTGTTGATTAAAATAATATGAAATGTATAAAAAGTTATAGTCATTTGATTTCTTTCATCTAATCCAACGGTCGATATTTCAAAATACCTGTCCCAACTATTCCAATGAGGAGTGGACCGTATTTATCTAAATGGGGTCTAGATCCCAATGAATCATATATATATATATATATATATATATATATATATATATATATATGCTGTCCCAAAATTGTGTCTCGATCAATACAAACACTGAAGTGAGTCCATGGGCAGCAAACTAGGTAGGAGCTGAGAGACTCTAAAATGGATAAGATTATATGCAAGCTCTAGCTATGAGAGCCTTGGGCGATGCAACAATACGCAATTTTGGGGGGCCAGCAGCATTTTTATGCATGTCTGGATATATGTGTAATAATAATTTAAAGTCTACAGAGACAATTATCTCAAAGGGGACAATTCCCCCTTTTTTCTTTTGGTCTGGAGAATGTTGTCACTAGCTAACACCTCTCTCTCTCTCTCTCGATCATGCACACCCACGAATGGCCACTATCAGGATATATATCCTGATGTTTAATTGGACATGCATGATGAAGTTGCACTTATATCAATTCGCTTGCATTATTAAGCTAGCTAGGTAGCTAAGCTAGGTAGGCTGCCATGTACGTCATTTGGATAAGCTATTTGATGATTTGACAGTAGAACATGCAACGTACATTTAATTATGTATGTTATATGTAATATGAAAACAAATAGATGAAGCCGCATCAAACATGTCCCGGTTCTTCTTAAATCCTAGCATTCCATGTTCGATCATGACCTGCCACTGCATCTTATTCTATGATTGCCACTCAACACCCCCAAATTAACAATACCTCACCAAGTCACCATGATGGTCTACCTATAATTTACGACCACCTTAATTTAAAATCCCATCATTAGCTAGGTTCAAAGATTTTTTTAACATAATAATTAAATAGAAAATAAAAAATAAAAATCTCAATAATTTCATGATATAAAATTGAATCTCGTGGTACAATTAATATTACTCCAAACTCAAGAACTTCTGAATAATTTTCTCTATTTAAAAAACTGTCGGTCTTCGTTTTATTAATAATTAATAAAGAGGAATCATCGTATCTTTGAGTGTTTTCATTGCAATGAATTTGCATGTAATCATCAATGATCTTAATTGTAACCTAACTAGTGTGAAGAGATCGATCTATCTTGGGTTCGAGCACCAATAAGTGTCGATACCCATCAGTGCAGCTTCAATATGCATGTACATATATATAAATATGCATGGGCCATGATAGTTTGCCCCTGGCTAGTAGCTAGATAGATATGGTTGGTTATTTAAAAAAAAAAAAAAAAAAAAAACTTTAAAGCAATAATTAATTAATTAATTAATTAGCTAGTTAAGTTCCACTAATTTGACATACTTGATAATTCATTATTGAATGGAAAGGGGACCGACCTCGAACCCGTCAAAAGTGATCTGGCATTTGTTTGTAGACGCGCGCGCGGCAAAACATGTTATATATAACAACAATATATATATATAATTACTCTTTACTTATCTAATCACCTCCGCGTTGCACTTTAATTATGTACAAATATTACTCGATCATCTTTGACTAATCAATCACATGCATGTCTAATGTTTAGACAGAGAGAGAGAGAGTGGGTTAATTTGAATGATTAAAATAATTGATGAGAATAGTTGAGAGATGGAGATTTTGTGGCCTAAAAGGAGGTGGAGGTGTGGCCTCATCACATGCCATATATATATATATATATAACTCAAAAATGATGAAGTCAGCATATGTTTACATAAGTTTTATAAGCGCGCATGAGGTTTGTAGATAATTGTGGGATACATGTTTTGAAAAACTAACCGTTGGATTAAACATTTTACATAGGTATGTCATCCATGTCAAAAATTACAGTCATCCAACAGTTTGTTTCTCATAAATGTCACTGAAAAAACTGTGACATTTTTCAACTGTTATATCTTTTTTGGGTATAGATTTTGAAATATTTGCATTCGATCACCGTGATTTTTGGCATGCATAACATCTATACGAAGAATATCTAATCTAATGATCCGTTTTTCAAAATATGCATCCCCCAATTATTTATGAGTTTCATACTTACATAAGATATATATGCATATGTTGACTACATAACCGATCGTACTAATATATTGGGCCGATATATATTGACCTCAACCCTATTTTGTACTCAAATTTCAGTTTCTTGCTCCTCCGTAAAATCCGAGTAATGAGATACCGAACAGACTAATTTTTTTAAAAAAAACCCAGTATTATTTTTTGATAAAATATATATAGGTTATTACTAGTAAACTATAAGATGCTTTGTTAATAAATTATATATAAAATTTCTTTCCTCTTTTTTTTTTTTTTTTTTCTTTAGTAGATGAACAAAACAATTTATTTCCTTCTTGTACTGATAGATTCTACATCTTTTGTTGCCTTTTTGTCACTCTCCTAAGAACATTAATTGTCACATGCATGCAGGTTTTAATTAACTAATAAATACTTTTATAACCTTGGTTGTACTTTGCTTAAAATCTACATAATAAACATTAATGGACTAACAGCATCGATTCTCACTTTTGGATATACAAGCGGTATTAGTTCGAGCACATCAATACTCATTTGTTAATGTTAGGAGACATATGGAATTAAGGTAGATTTCTATCATTTTATGGAAAAAAAGAAAAAGAAAAAAAAATCTACCTAGCTAATAAACAAAAGTTTAAAAACATAAGCGCATTTTGGCTCAATGATTGATATCTCTCTATTTATGGAATGAGATCCTGGCATTATAAATGCTTAATTGATTGAGCAAAGTACTGGGTAAATAGCAAACCGATCATATATTAGAGGCTGCAGAGGTTTGCCAATTGGACCCACAATAAATAAGAATCCAATCATCAAATCATGTAGGTCATGCCCATTTTCATTAAATCATGTTAAACACTTAAAAAAATTATTTTAAATTATTTTAAGAATAGCTTTCAAACCCTAAAAAAAATTAAAAATATAAAATTTTTTTTACATCAAATGTGTATTCTTCTCTCTCTTATAAATAAGAGATTAGTAGTGAGCTATGTTTCAATAAATTAAGATAATATAATCCAATTTTAGGCCCTTGAAAAGGTGTGCATGGACTTTTGGACGACTAAGCATAATTACATTTCATAATAACAAATATATATATATATATATATATATATATATATATATATATATATATATATATAGAGGTTTTCTCTTATGAGGATCACCTTACTTTAAGCTAAAGTAAGCATCTAACAGTAGAGCCGCCTGTGATGAAATTTTGGAAAACTGACCGTTGGATTAGATACCCCTATAATGTATGTCATACCTGCCAAAAATTACAGTGATCCAACGGTTAGTTTATGAGAAAACTGACTGTGAAAAACTATGATTTTTTTGTTCTTTAAAATGTTATCATTTTTTGGCAGTCAGTTTTCTCATAAACTAACCGTTGGATCGCTGTGATTTTTGGCAGGCATGACATACAATATAGGGGTATCTAATCCAACGGTCAGTTTTCCAAAATTTCATCACAGGCGGCTCTACTGTTAGATGCTTACTTTAGCTTAAAGTAAGGTGATCCTCATAAGAGAAAACCTCTCTCTCTATATATATATATATATATATGATCAAGTTCTCCTTACACCCTATTTTGACACTTATGTTTATACCTCATTTTCAAAACACTATCTATGATAGATATTTTGACAAACCGACCGTTGGATTCAATACCTTTCTTATGCATATCATGTATACCAAAAATCATAGTGATCCAACGGTTAGATTTTAAGAAATGTCACTATAAAAAATTATTATGTTTTTAATTAGTAAAAAACTAATAGTTCTTCAAAATGATATTTTTGAAAAACTAACCGTTGGATCACTCCGATTTTTTTCATACATGACAAATATAAGATAAGTATCTAATCTAACAGTCGGTTGCTCAAAATTTTCTATTTACAATTGTATTTGAAAACGGGATGTAAACATAGGTATCAAAATAGGGTGTAAAGGGAACCTGTCCCATATATATATATATATATATACACTGTAAAGGGCAGTTGAATGGCGAGTTGGCAACATTCATTTGTAAAGAAATATTCTCCACCGCAATTTCTAATAGGTCAATCTATCGTTAACTTCAATACTTGGAAGTTGGAATGGTCTAAGAATCGCGTGACACATTCACCAAACTTTTTTAATTCGTTTTCCAAAAATGTCTGCCATATCTATGATTTCATGTACCATCCCAATATAATATTACATTTAATTAATATACAAATATGCATGTATATATATATATATATCAACAAATCAAACACTCTTCTGTTTTCTCTCTCTTTTCTTTTTGGTACGAAATATGAACATATATTTATCACATGTACATACACAAATACATGTACACACAAGGAAATAATTTATCAAATTATTAGTACAATTTTTTTGTGCATTTATTAGTAATTCAAATATTATTTTTTTTACCATAACAGCTCAATTTGGCTGGATTAAAAGGCATAAAATATATGAACCAAATGGATTTCAAGGGTTTAGTAAAATTCTAAACCAAACCAAACCATAATAGATGGTAAACCGGATTTTGCATAGTTTCAATAATTTATTTATTTATTTTTTAAATGAGTCGTCCTATTTTTAAGAATATCTTTATTTACTAATCTTTTTCTTAAAGAACTAGAAGATTGTAAGTCATAGATAAATCATTTATTAAAGATAAGAATTGATCTTAGATGAAGCATTACTCATAATCATGTTACATTTTCTCTATACTTTCAGTGATAAAATTATAGTTTTTGTTGATTATTCCAAATTTATTCTATACCGACAATTTGGCGGCTACATTTATCGTGATGATCAATAGAGTGATATTTAATTCATGGAAAAAGAATGAATGAGATAAGAGAGAGAGAGAGATTGAGGAATGAGATCCGTGGAGATATTTTTGGAATGAAATAAATAAGGTAAAATAGAAATTTTGAAAAATTTGAAAGATTTTTTAATTGAAGAATAGTTTTTGCTAATAAATGCTAAAATGACTTTTGGCATGAGACAAAAATAGACTTTAAGAGCTAAAATTTCCCTCTTGACAAAAAGAAAAAAAAAAGGAGCTAAAATCTCCCTATTCAAGATCTCTTGCCAAATTCTCTAATAAGTAGTAAACCATTATGTTAATATAATGATTTAATAGAAAAAATATAGGTATAAAAATATAGAGAAATGATCTTATCAGTATTTGCAAACACTGTCTTAATTATTAGATTTCAGCTATATTAGATATAAAAGAGAGATCAACCTGCCATGATAGTGTTTGCCAACTTTCATAGAGTCAGTAAAATTTGAGAGGACCATTTATGATGTAGAGAACATATAATTATAATGGAAAAATACAGAAAATTCACTCAACTATCACCTTGTGATACTTTACCCCATCAACTATAGATTACAATACTTTGCCCCCTAAACTATTGAATTATGACAAATAACCATTTCCCGTGATTTTTTATAGTTTGTTTTATGGCAAACCAACTATTAAATCATTGTTATTTTTGGCATGCCTAACATAGACAGATAGATTATTCAATCTAGTCGGTTTTAAAAATACAGACTGTTAGATTAAAAAAACCAAACTGTTAGATTTAAATATAACTATGAAAATACAGACATTTTCGAAATTGTATTTTAAAAAATAGATTGTGTTAGACTAAATAATCTACCTTTTCATGTTAGGCACGCCAAAAATCAATGTGATCCAACGGCTAGTTTACCATAAAACAGACTATAAAAAATCATGAGAGATGATTATTTATCACAATTCAATAATTTAGGGGGATAAAATGTTACAATCGATAGTTGAGGGAGTAAAATGATAGTTGAAGGGGATTTTCTGTATTTTTCCCTAATTACAAATTCAAATCTTGAACTAACATTGATTATTACAAATACAAATCATTAACTAATATTAATTATGATGTTGGGATGAAAAGAGGGAGGAAAAAGCCAAAACAAGTAAGAAGTTAAAAGGAAATCCATGTGAACTGTTATATCAAAAAGAAAATCCATGACTCCATGTGGACTGAAAGATAGAATCTTGTTCACACCTTCTCCTTGCACTTGGAGGGAGTTTCAATTTTCATTTCTCATTTTGCTTTCACATATTTAAATAAAAATAAAAATAAAAAAATTTCATGTGCAGGCGCCAACTAAAACCTAGAACTTATTTCAACCCTTCTCTCCAAATTTTAATTCCCATCCATTGTAAAAGAAAAAAACCCCAGTCAGATCTGCACTCTCCTCCTTCACTTACACCTGCAGATTATGTGATGAATGTGATCAAATGGTGATGATTTGAATGACATTAATGATCCTTCCAGCATTCTCTGTTTTTGGGGTCTGAAGGTTTTCGCTCAAAGAAGAAAGAACAATGGCAGAAATGCGAGTTGGGGTTGATCCCAGCAAGCTGCATTTGAGGAAAGAGCTCACTGCGATTCGAAAGGCTGCTCGGGTTTTACGAGATCCAGGCACCACTTCTTCGTGGAAATCCCCTCTCAGCTCCGCCAGATCTGCCGCTGCTGCCGCCGCCGCCGCCGCCGCCCTGCCTTCTTCTTCTTCTACTGCTACTTGGAACAACAACAATTACAATCTCAAAATCTCCCAACAACACCCATCTCTTCAGTTTTCTTCGCAAATCGAAAACAGTAATGGGAGGGACAAAAGGGTGTTTTTATACAATTGGAAGACTCAGAAATCATCGAGCGAAAAAAGCGCAACGGCGGCCAAACGCCGCGGCGGTGATGATGACGACGGCGACGAATCGGTTTCGGGTTCGGTGAGTGCTGAAGACAGCTTGAGCGACGCCAGAAATGGGGGCGGCGGTGCCGATTCGAAGAGCGATACCTATGTCGGCGGTGGTCGCCGCGGTTCAATGATTTTCAGATGCAGAGACACGAATCTCGTGTTGCCAACAATGCGGAGACCGACAATGACAGCTAAGAAGAAATCGAAATCGAAGAGAAATCCTCATACTACTGCGTCTACATTAAACCATCGTCACCGGCAACAACGACTAGGATTGGATTCAGTTGATCAATCCGAAGACACAGAAGAGTACACTAATTCTAATACTCTTTCAGAAGATTTTCGACGATTTTCAGCCGCATCTCCTTTGCTTTCGAGGCTCAAACATAAGAATTGGTCTCAATCTTCGTCTAAATTATTGAGAAGTAGTCGAAAAGATGATTCTTCTTATTCATACAGCACTCCAGCATTATCAACAAGTTCTTTCAATCGATACGGGAATCGAAACCCAAGTACTGTCGGGTCTTGGGATGGCACTACAGCTTCATTCAATGATGGGGATGATGAAGTGGATGATCAATTGGATTTGCCGGGTCGTCAGGGATGTGGAATTCCTTGCTATTGGTCATCGAAAAGGACACCGAAACATAGAGGAGTATGTGGGAGTTGTTATTCTCCTTCACTTTCGGATACTTTAAGGAGGAAAGGAAGCAGCATTTTGTGTGGAAGTCGAACAATGTATCATAGACGCCATCGATCATCATCGGGTGGTTCCAATAAGCGGAGAATGCTTAAAAGAGGTGCTCAAGGTCTTCTCCCATTGCTGTCAAACAGCTGTGATGGTAGAGGAGATTCATCTATAGGAACAGGGCATAGTGATGATGAACTTTCCACAAATTTTGGGGAGCTTGATTTGGAGGGTTTGAGTCGATTGGATGGAAGAAGATGGTCGTCTAGTTGCAGGAGTCAAGAAGGGTTAGAGCTTGTAGTTTTGAATAGGGAAGGTGAAGAAGAAGGTACACCGGAAAATATAAGGAGTTTGAGCCAGAAATATAGACCAATGTCGTTTGATGATTTGATTGGGCAGAATATTGTTGTCCAGTCTCTTATGAATGCGATTTCAAGGGGAAGAATTGCTCCTGTTTATCTTTTCCAAGGTCCACGAGGGACTGGGAAAACATCCACAGCCAGGATTTTTGCTGCTGCTTTGAATTGTCTGGCTACTGAAGAAACTAAGCCTTGTGGGTATTGTAGGGAATGTGTGGATTCCATCTCTGGCAAGAGCAGGTATCTTAGGGAAGTTGATGGTACCAACAAGGAGGGAATTGATAGAGTTAGGTACCTTTTGAAAAACCTACCGGCGAGACCCCCATTGGCCTTTTCGCCCTATAAGGTTTTTGTTATTGATGAGTGTCACTTGTTGCCTTCTAAGACATGGTTGGCGTTTCTCAAATTCCTTGAAGATCCGCTTCCTCGTGTCGTGTTTATATTCATAACAACTGATCTTGACAATATGCACCGTACTGTACTATCGCGGTGTCAGAAGTACCTTTTCAACAAAATCAAAGATGGTGACATTGTAACCAGGTTGAGGAAAATTTCAGCTGATGAGAATTTGGATGTTGAATCAGATGCTTTGGATTTGATTGCTTTGAATGCGGATGGTTCACTTCGAGATGCAGAAACTATGCTAGACCAGTTGAGTTTGCTAGGAAAGAGAATCACTGCATCTCTCGTAAATGAACTTGTAAGTATGCTCTGAACTTGCTTCATTGTATGTTTTGCTTCGATTTGAGTTCTTTACCCTTTTCTGTGATTGAATTTTAGAACTTTTTTAATTTCACTGTTGAATGGTTCAACCTAATTTAAATAATTTAATTTCTTCTCTATAGGTCGGGGTTGTCTCAGATGAGAAATTACTGGAACTTTTGGAGTTAGCCATGTCATCAGATACTGCAGAAACAGTGAAGAGAGCCAGAGAGTTGATGGACTCCGGGGTTGAGCCAATGGTTTTGATGTCTCAGTTGGCCAGCCTCATTATGGATATCATTGCTGGAACTTACCACATCATCGATGCCAAATCGAGCGATCCTTTCTTCGGTGGACGTAGTTGTAAGTACAACCCACTTCTTCATTTTTTGGTAAATGATGAAAATTTTATGGACAGATAATTGATAATATATGTAGATCTATACTTTAAGGGACTAACTGGGCATACCATGATAATTGAATCAATTCATTGTGTTCTACACTCCATTTAAACATGATGTTGGTATCTTAGTATGAAGGCGTTGCCATAAATGCCTAAGTAACATGATAACTGGTTGTTTATTGAAAATGCCCTTATTTTTAAAACACGAACTCATCAAATACGAAAAATAAATATGATGGATTCACTTCAAACACTATGTAAATCACAATGGCTTTCTATAATATCAATGGGACTGTAGTAGTTTGTTCCTGGTTCAAATCCCATTTAAAACATATTTTAGCTATATGAACCAAGTTCTGACAATTTTCCGAAATAATTTTTTTTTTTCTTTTTTACATTAATTTGTTTGTTTTGGGTTTGTAATCAATTTAATTTTGGCTTAAATAGTGATGAAGATTCATAATTGGGGTACATGGCTGGTTCTATCGTATATACACTATACACCATCTTGTATTTGTACCGAATTTTATTCTTAACTAGTCCATAAAGAAACACAAACAAGTTCACAAAATGTGCAATCTAACTTCAAAATTCTGATATTAGCTAGAGGACTGAAGAATCTATTTAATTATATTGAAGTAGTTTCTAACTTTCTATGAGTTTCTTTTTCATATTATTCACCAAGTTATTAACTAAAGTTCAATCTAGCTCAACCAGTACCAATTTCAATTATATTGGTTACTTATAGGAATCCTGTTTCACCATTCACTTATATATGGCCATATTTTTGGTTAAATCATAGGCCACCTTCTCCTTTTTCAATAGTTCAATCCATGCCCTTTTTGTCTTTATAACATAACTACTAGGCACTAGGTCGCTGATAAATTTGCAGGTCTTGCTGTTGGACCTTGAGGTCCTTGACATCATAAATACATTATTTTATAAATATATGATTACAGAGAAATAAAAAGCATGCTGAGAAAGTGGGCGAAGTCAATATTATTTTAGTACTTACCAATTTTGAAGATCTGAAGTAGTCAAGTTTTTAGCCAGTTAAGGTACAGACAAGAATAAGAAAGTTTGATTCTCTAATTATCCGTTAGCAATATAGGACATGGTTTGTGAAGCCCGCAGAGGGTGCTCCTCCCTAGGATTGTTGTTATTATGTGGCTTAGCTTAATGTTTCTGCAATTAGCAAAACAAGTATGGGCTTATAAAAATACATTATTAGGTATGCAGTCCCAATCTAGTCAACATATGCTTATATATTTTATGTAAGCATGAGGCTAATAGCTAATTGTGGGACACATATTTTGAAAAACTGACTGTTGGATTAGATATTCTTCTTATGGATGCCATGAATGCCAATGATCACGGTGATACATTGTAAAAATATCAAAATATAAACCGGAAAAACTGTGACCGCCGAAAACTATCACAGTTTTTTCAGTGACTATTTTTGAAAAACCGACCGTTGGATCATTGTGATTTTTGGCATGCATAACATACATAAATACAATATCTAATCCAACGGTTAGTTTTTCACATGTATCCCACAATAATCTGCTATCTTCATGCTTACATAAACTTATGCAAGCATATGTTGACCGGATCATTTCTGTATGTATGTGTTAATAAATTACATACAATATTTGTTTTTATTAATTTATTACACATTACACATGAATGCTTGCACTAAATATGCAAAGCATATCTAGCTTATATAGATCTGTACACATCTATGTATATTAATATTATATATTTATGCATGTTACTCTACAGTATGTGTGTGGATAACTCAACAGTCATTTGTATAAATATCAGTCAAGACAAATGTTTGTGGTCACTGGTTTGCAACACAGTTTCAGAATTAAGGATTTTGGTTCACTTATCACTGCAATAACAATAGCATACTATGCGTACTATGTAACCTAGAACTGTTAAGTGTAGCTTGACCAGGTGATAAGCAGATACAGCTAAAGCGCTCTACATTGACTGATATGTTATTACTTATCTTTTTGCCCCATTATTTTGCTGAATCTTCTCAATGTAATACTTGAAATTTTTATAAAATACTCATGATTGTTTTCTAATACTCTGTTAATTATTGTTTTGGATGGCTGGGGCCTGTTCTCCAGTGACTGAAGCAGAATTGGAGAAATTAAAGCATGCTTTGAAGCTACTTTCAGAGGCTGAGAAACAGCTAAGGGTTTCAAGTGAACGTTCAACGTGGTTCACGGCAACTCTGTTACAGCTTGGTTCAGTCCCTTCAGACCCTACTCTGTCGGGCAGCAGTAGGAGGCAGAGCTCTAAGACAACCGAGGAAGATCCATCAAGCGCTTCTAGAGAAGCTTCTGCACACAAGCAGAAGTCTGATGGCCACTATGTATCCCGCAAATCAGCTTCTCCTGCTTCCTTGCCTAAAGCAGCAAATGGGAATTCCACCAATCAACGTGAGCTATTGTCATTGGTTGATGGTTTCAATTCCAAGCCTATACACAGTCGATTTGTGGATGGTGGTGCCTCGGCTGCTTCATATGATGACATAATGGTTGGGAATATGATCTTTAGATGCATAAACTCAGAGAAGTTGGACGATATTTGGGAACGGTGTATTGAGAGGTGCCATTCAAAGACCCTAAGGCAGCTGCTACATACTCACGGAAAGCTTGTTTCAATATCTGAAACTGAAGGTAAGCTCATAAGTATTCTACAAGGTCCATTTAACTTTTACTAGTGAAAATGAAACATGTGATGCAGAAATAAAGTTTATATTTTTCTATATCTCGTCAAATCTTTATTTGGTCAACCTTTTAATAGTCAAAAGCCATCGGCTCGATTTTTGTGAGGATTTGGCCTTGCAATTAAGATCGTCGGCTTTAAAGCTATGATGTCTATTTTGCAGCCATCAATTAGCAATTTATAGCCATACATGATGTTTGTTTCCATTCTCACACGTGCTTGACAAGTAATTGGTATGAGATTAGCTCCATGTTTCATTCTATTGTTTTTCTCACTTGTCAGAACTAGATGTCAAATGAGAAAATGATTTTTTAATTTTAATTTATATTATTCTACAGTAGCAATGAAGGAAGAGGGGATCTCAAGGGTACATTGATTTTAAGTGTGAACAGATATTGATCTTGACATAATTTAAGTCGTTTATTGTGCTATCACATTTTTAATCATGCATTATATTGGGAAAAAGATTAACTTGTGTGCTCCCCAGATCACATGGTTTAAAGTTCTTGAGTAAGGGACCTTGATGTTGCAAAGGAGATGAATCAAGGATAGCACATGGTTCCAAGCCTGGGCTTGTACTCTTGAGTTGATTGATATATCACTTAGGCTGTAATTATATATATAGGGGTCCATATGTCTCACTTCTATAGGTGTCATTCCTTCGACATTGTAAATTTTCCTCAATGTTGCCATCTTTGATCCCTTTGTTGTCTCTTTGCTGCAGTCTTGTTGGCCTCTCTTCTTTATATAAAAGTTGTCTTTCAGACTACACATACCAAGAAGAACTTAATAATTTTATTATAAATGGAGAGTACATTTTTTCTGTATTTATAGATGGTCATGTTTTTTAACTTAGTTTTAAAATGGATATATCTATGATTTCTCATATTTAAGGATTTTTCTTTGAGGCTATCGGAATTAATTTTACCCAGAAATGATTATGGTATAATATTCATATGCACAATTCAATCACACCATCTAAACTCTATATTATATGTGTATAAAAAGTGTTGGAAGGTTGAGTTTGTCTATTTCATCATTGGATTTCTAATTTTCAGTTAAGTTTTACTAATTAAAAATTCTAGGCTTTTCTTTGACTCATTCAAGTGTCACTGGCTCCAAAGATAAAGTGAAGGTTTCCAGTTCCACAAAAAATATTCCTTTTCTTTTATCAA
>JAESVK010000164.1:1506116-1526116 GCA_017140935.1 Hamamelis virginiana
AAGTTAACGATTAGTCATTTATGTGCAATTTAGACATTTTAATTAGCGACAGAGCTATAGACAATTGTCCAAAATGCCCAAAAGTCACCTCGTTTCTGTCTGTGTTTACTACTTGGATACAAATAGTTTTTTGCCTGTAAAAAATGAACACATTGAAATACTTAACAACTCAGGAGTGTATGCTATGGTAGGTTTTGGGTATTAAAACTGTGAATGGTAAACGTTGCTTAATGAAAAAGAAAGCCTGACATGATATCAAAGAAAATCGCGATGTTTTTCCTTAGTCTGATATTGTTCTGACTGCAGGTGTTGTGGTTGCTTATATTGCATTTGGAAATGGAGAAATTAAATCCAGAGCAGAGAGGTTTCTGAGCAGTATCACAAACTCGTTTGAAATAATTATGAGATGCAATGTAGAGATTAGAATTATCCTCTTACCAGATGGTGTGGCTTCTATAAATGGTGCGAAACCAGCTGAGTTGCCAGATGCTTTGCACCTGAAGCAGATGGAAACAGCTTTGGCAATTGACAGGGAAAGAAAATCAGTTTGCACTAACATATCCGATATAGATTCACATCAGGAGCCACTAAAAGTATCCAGAGGAAGCTTTCATGAGTTGGAAGGTAAGCTGCAAGGAGGAACACGAGATTATTCTAGTCATTCTATTGTTGGATCACCACTGGTGGCTGAAGGAAGTGCTGAAATCGGTAGTACGAAAGAGAGGAAGCAGGGGATTCCAATGCAGAGAATAGAGTCCATTATCCGTGAGCAGAGGTTAGAAACTGCATGGTTACAGACTGCAGAGAAAAGCACCCCTGGATCAATGGGTCGTTTGAAACCTGAGAAGAATCAAATCTTGCCTCAAGATGGCATCTATCATCACAATCAAATGGAATCTGTGAATTCCATTGACTTGTCCTCTCAGCATTGGGAAGATGAATTAAACCAAGAAACCAAAGTTTCGAAGGTTAACGATGGAATGGCCCTTCAAAAGGACCAAGTTTCTAAAAGGGTTGATCGCTATCCTATCTCTCCAAGCTTATTGCATGATAGCAGCTTTGTGGGCAATTTCAGCAAAGAGAGCCTGTGAGTTTTTGACTGATTCCTTTACTGGTTGTGCATCACATGATTATTTCTTTATGAACTCCTTTACTTCCACATGATTGCAAAACTTGACATTGCTTGGAACTTGGAAAACTAAGTAGAAGTCTCATCCCCTAGATCTGGGTTAAATTTTATTTGATGCAGCTTTAAATTTAAAATCTCAATTTGGATAATTACAGGAATCTGGTTCAGTTTCTGGAAGGAGAAAATAACTAGATTCATGGGCTTTACATTGGAGAAAACTATGAAATAGATCTCTACTTTATTAAACTATGAATTTCTACCATTTATGTTTGACAGTAGTAGGGTGGAAATGCTTGCAAAAGATATTATTTAAATGCTAATATTTTCCCAAAGCAGCTAATTTCCTTACAGTGTATAATTTATTTACGATGTTATATAATTTAATTAAGACACAATTTTCTGTATCAAATTACGAGTAATGCTACTTAAAAGATTCAATTGCAGAGCTTCTGTGTGCTTTATGATACTGATGTTTTATATTAATTTTACAATTAGCTTAAAAAATATTAGAATTTTTTTACTAGAGTATGATTTATCAGTATATATATAGTTATAGTCTTTGTCACTTTTGTATTAGGCTGAGGAACATAGATTAAAACTTCCTACCTAACTGTCTAATGAAACTACTTTTTTTTTTTTTTCTTGCTTTTCACTAAATATGTTCAGTAGATTTTTGTTTTGATGTTCAACTCAGCCCTATGAACCCGATGCCCCTTGGAATTAAAATTGATCTAAGCCCTGGTTTAATAGCACTGTGGGATTGCTGAGTTACTAAACAGTATCTAACTTTATGGTTTTGCACTTGTAATTAGTTTCTCTTTCATAACTGGTGTACTCGGCGGTGACAGAGTTAAAATTTGTCCCTTATATTACATGTATATTCATTTTTTTTCCTTTTTTGTATTTCTTTTTAGGGGGTACGAATCAGGATCAGGAGCTGGAGGTTGCAGTGGGCTTTTCTGTTGGAATAACACCAAGCCTCATAAGAGGGTAATTGTAGGATGTTTGTATATTTTTTCTTTCTTTCTTGTGCTTAAGAAAATACACCATTTTGATGAAATAAATCCTTGATAAATGTTTGTGTAAACAGATTAAACAAGGCACCCCTGTTCGGTCACACAAAGGTGGACGATTTTTTTGGTTTGGAGAGTGTGGGAAGTCAATGAAGACAGGGAACATAAGCAGAAGATAAACAAGACAATTCAGTTGTTTGCAGTTTCAGATATGCTGTTTGTTTCCTTTATATATTTTTCTGTATTTATTTTTCTGTTGACCCATTCTTCAGGGTTATGAGGAAGAGGGAGAGAGAACAAAAAAAAAAAGCAAAAAACAGAGAACAGAACAAAAAGGAAGGGGGGTGGATAATGTAAAGGTTATGTGATCGGGCTTCTGCATTTCTTTGGATCCAGCCAATTTTTGTGGGATCAATAAAGATAAATGACAGTGAAAGCTTGAATTATTTTTAAAACTTCTCTTTCTCCCCATTTAAACTTTGTTTTGCATCATTGAGGACTTGAATAACAAAACTTGTTTTGTTATGTCCTTGTTTTTGGCTGTGGATAAAAGCACAAGTAAAGAATTGAAGTCAAATAAACAAGAAATCAAGAAGTGTTTTTTTATTTAGCCCTAGGAAATGGGATGGAATTTGATTTGCATAAATATCTATCATATTGTTGATGATAAAGATGGTATGGATGATTTTGGGTTGAGCTTTGATCGTATTCTCGACCCTAGCCAAGTCAATTATACAAGCTAATCTTGGATTTATTGAGTTTATTGTAATGTGTTTGGATTAGGGGCACAAACGTGTTGAGCTGAGACATGTGGTATTTGGTAAATTAGGTAACAAAGTATGTTGGAATTGTGCAACACATACCATTACTTTTCGCAAGCCTAATTCATTTGAGCTCTGTTAGGTTATTGAGCTTGAGACCATTTCTTTTTAAATATATATATATATACAGAAATGATCCAATGGGTCCCTTTTTACGGTCCACTTCTCACTTGGATAGTTGGGATAGGTATTTTAAAAAATCGACCGTTGGATTAGATACTCCCGTTACGTATGTCATGTTTGCCAAAAATCACAGTGATCCAATGGTTGGTTCATGGGGAAACTGTCTGTGAAAAAAACTGACACTTTAAAGAATAAAAAAATGTCAGTTTTTTTCACAGTCAGTTTTCCCAGAAACCAACCGTTGGATCACTGTGATTTTTGGCAGTCATGACAAACGTAACATGATTATCTAATCCATCGGTCGATTTTTTAAAATACATATCCCAACTATTCCAGTGAGGAGTGGACCGTAAAAAGGGACCACAATGGATCATATATATAAAAGTGAGGACTTGGCTTTTTGGCCAATGTAAAATGAGTATTTTGAAAAACTGACCGTTGGATTTAATATTCATCCTATTTATGACAGGCATACCAAAAATTACAGTGATCGGACCACTGGTTTCTTAAATACAAACTGTGAAAAATTAAGTACTTATATAATGCTTAACAGTCTGTATTTTAAAAATCGATGGTCTGATTATTTATAACAGGCATGTCAAAAATTTACAGTGCAAGTGGCTCTACAAGAGAGCACTTGATGCAAGATGCATCACGTGCACCTAACCATAGCACCTCTGGATATATATATATATAGAAGTGTTCTAATAAGGGGTACATGACTTTAACTAAAGTCAGTTAAGAATACAAGCCTTAGATTCACATTCATTTAATGGATGATTTATCTCAAGATTTCAATCCAAGGGCTTGTGTTCTTAGTTGACTTTAGTTAAAGTGAGGCACCCTTGACTAAAACATTAAAGTCAGCTAAAAACACAAGCCCTTGGATTCCCATTTGGATGATTCATCTCAAGATTCCAATTCAAGAGCTTATGTTTTTAGTTGATTTTAGTTAAAGTTAGGTACCCCTGACTAGAACACACACATATATATATATGGTGAGATTTGAATTCATGTTCATTTCATAATTATCACAAGTTACTATTTAGATTTCATATTATTCACAAGCTACCACTAGGCCTAGGGTTTATAATTCCTAAATTATCACTAGGTCAAGAAAATTGTGGTTTGAACTCAGTTCATTTAATCATTCCACAAATGCATCTTATTTCATTTGTAGCACTACTTCAAGCTTTGTTTGTTTGTTTTGATGGATGTTTTATTGGTGAAAGATATTCCCCCAAGGAAAGTTAATTTTAAGTGCAAAGATTATTTTCCTTTCACTTTATTAAAAGTAATGTAATGATTCATTATTGATCTTTTTTATAAGAGACCTTAAAGAATAAAAAGAGAATTGAGTTGAAACAAAAGATGTCTGAATTAAGAATAGGGTGGCTTCAATGATCACATAATTTTCACCATTTTTCATGAAAAATTAATTACATTGCTCAATGGCTTAGGAATTGTAAAATTACTGTTTTAATTTTTTTGGTGTAAAATGGGTGCTGCGTTACTGTTGAGCAATTTTTTTAGGGGTGGTGGTGTAAGAGTAGTGTAAAGTTGTGTAGCTAGAAAGCTTTTGAGGCAATTGTGCATTTTTTTTTCTTCATTTGAGAACCATGCTGTGAATTTTGTATTTTTAATGTTTTGGTATGCCAGGTTGTAATAGGCCCTTTTATAAAATTAAAATTAGTTACTTTTATTTAATAAAAATAGAAATAATAATAGGCCAGTGATAATGGTACTCCAATATCAGCTTTCCAACTCCACATTGCAAGTACATAGATATTTAAAAATAGGTAGAAAGTGGAGTGTCAATAGCAGTTAATATCACCCAATAGCTTTCTCATTCTTCATTAAATATTATGTTAATGTCATTAACATAATGATTGTCATGATATTATTATTATTATTTTTGGAAGATACCCATGTATTATTCAATTTGATTGAGAGAATTAGGACACAAACTGCAAATCCTTCTAAAATGGCTAAGGAGGTGACTTTCTTTTTTTTTTTTTTTTTTTCTTTTTTTTTTCAATCTTACATCTCAGTGAGCTCTTAAAGTAGGGGTGTATATCGGTCTGTTTGGTCGATCTATACCCTCATTATATAAACCAAACTAATCACATCGATTTGAGGAAAATTAACACTATTAGGGACCGTAGCACTTATAATAACCAACCAAAATAGAGGATGTTTTTCGGCTTGGTTTGGTGCTTAACAGATTATCCAGTACCAATTTCCAAAATAAGTTTTAATTGGACTAATTCATACAACTACAATCAAACAAGCATGCCTTATGCAAATAGTAGGGATGTACATCGGTCGATTTGATCGGTGTATAACCTCATTATATGAACCAAACCAATCACCCCGGTTTAAAGAAAATGAAAACCATTATGGACTGTGGCATTCATTAAAATCAATCATATAAGGCGGTTTGATTTAGTTTTGGTAGGTTCAATCGGTTCTGTTCGGTTCTTCAACACTTCTATATTAAAGGTTCCTAGCTTAAAAAAAAAAAAAAAAAAAAAGATTTTAAGAAACAAAAGAATTGAGACATAATTATGATTCCAAGTCAACCAATTAAGAGGACATCCAATAGACAAGCATTTTGCTTCATTAAAGAACTTAATTCATTTCCTTTTTGGGAAAGGGAATTGATGAGTGGAGGAGTGAAGTAAACTAAATCTATGTGGTAAAAAGTAGAAACCTTTTTGACCGGAGATGTCCAAAACAAAAAAGGCAAAAACGGTATTTAATGCGCAAACTACGGCGTGTTTAAGGATCAAAAATGGTCCCCCCACCCCCATAAAAATAAAAGATGGTCCACGCGTTTTTAATTATAAGAAGGTACGAAGGTGGTACACTTTCTAATTATAACAATCCGCCCACTTTGCTCACCCATTTATTTGGAATTATTATGGACCTCCCTCCCACCAATCCCAACCACTTATTTTCCACGTGTAATCATCAAATATCCATCAACCCCATGATGTCATAAAGCTTGCAACATGTACAACATCAATATTTTCAACATCATTATATTTATTTTCCATAAATACCTCAATTCACATTAAAAGCAAGAATTTGAATTTTTACCTTTACAAATGAGGAATTATCCATTAGGGGTGTTCAAGAATCGATCGGGACCGATTGAACCGATCAAAATCAAATCAAACCGTCCTATTTGATTGGTTTTAATGAGTGCCACAGTATCTAATAGTTTTCATTTTCCTCAAACCGACGTGATTGGTTTGGTTCATATAATGATGATATAGACCGACCAAACCGACCGATGTACACCCCTACTATTTGCATAATGCATGTTTGTTTGATTGTAGTTATATGAATTAGCCTAATTGAAATTTATTTTGGAAATTGGTACTTGGTAGTGTTGATTACTTCATGCATAATAGGTTTTTATTTGAAAATTGCTAGTAGTTGATTTTGGGTGACACAATTTTCAAATTACTTCATGTATTACAGGTTCCGCATTGCTAGTAGTTGAAAAGAGAGAGAACATAGGAATTGGCAGTGACACAATTTTTTTGGGTGACACATTTTTTTTTTCTCCTAATTAGTGTCTATCAAAACCGATGATAGACCGACCGAACCAAGTCGAAAAATATCTCCTATTTTGGTTGGTAATTATGAGTGCCATGATCCCTAATAGTTTTCATTTTTCTCAAACCGAGGTGATTAGTTTGGTTCATATAATGAGAGTATAGACCGACTAAACCGGCCGATATACACCCCTACTGTCCATTCTCATTTTGTTTAACTTTATAAGATTAGTCAAATTGGAATATATGCATTACAAACCCAACTTCTCTAAAAATAGGAATATGTGCCATTAGACAACTGGTTATCAGCATTTTAAATAATCAGTTAAAGAATGAAGCTTTTGAGAAATCCTAGGGCCATCCAAATAATAATACAGAGTTATAATTTAGATTTTCAAAAGCTCAAACTCTTAAGAGATTCAATTCTTAGAAGTTTAGAATTCTTGAGCATTAAAACTCTCAACAAATTTACATGCCTTAAAAGATTTACTAACACTACATTCAAAATCCATATTTCTATAAAAAAAAAAAAAAGAAAAAAAAAAGTGTACAATTGTCAAGAAGTGGCTAATTTAAATTGAAAAATAGTTAGTAGACATTAAAAATGCATTTTTGTCTTTTTTTTTTTTTTTTTTAAAAAAAGTCATGTACCATAGTTATTTCTAGATTAAAATAGCTAAAAATAACAAAGAAAAAAAAGAGATGATTTTAGCAAAAATAAGATATATTTTTACTATAAACAATCAGTGATTATTTAGGTCGCATTAGGAATTTTTGGCCCCCATCTGACAAATAAAAATAATTTTGGATGAAAAAGGATGAATTTTTTAAAAAGTCATTTAGGAAAAAAAAACGTGAGTGTGTATATTTTAAAAATCTATTTGTACAAAAAAGTATAGAAAGTTTATTTAAAAGTCCATTTGATTTTTAAAAGTTATCTATAGTAGCTTTTCTCGGATGGAATTTTCAATGACTGACTTCTCGTAAAAGTCTCGTAAAATTTTATTTAAAAAATTTGACCAAACACCTAAAAATTCTAAATGGATTTTTGGTTCCAGGAAACCCACTTGGAGCCTTCCAAATAGGAAGTCAAATGCCACCTTAGTCTTCTTAAAATCCTAAGGTCATCCAAACAATATTTTAGTCTTAGAACAAGTTTTGAAAGTTGGAATTTTTTAGAGTTCTAACAATTCTTGAGAATTAAACTTGACTGCAAACAAATTAATACTACAATTCTCTAGAAATAAAACTGTCGGTTTATATTAGTATATTTCCTTTTAACCAAAAAAGAAACTGTTGGCAAACGAATAAGTTCAAAACAACAGTAGACAAAAGGGAGCAGAGGAGAATGGCCATTTTGTCAGGGTGAATAATTCTGAAATTTCGTCTATGTTGTGCTACTGTTTAGTCCACAAGTTCATAATCTAAATATGATTCCTCCATCACATGCATCGCATGTGACGGTTTCACAGGTACACTTTTTTCTTACATCATGCAATGCACAGCTTCACAAATTCCTTTGGCATTAATTGAAGCATCCATGCTGTTTCGAATCCATGTTATAGTATATATACATGCATATGTATATGTAAGGGTCAGGATTGGAGACCACACTACCTTTTACAAACAAAAATTTACAACATTCTCATACCATTCTTAGTAACTTTTTGTGACTCATATTTTACAAAATAGATCTTGGATTCTTTATTCCTCCCAAACACATCATGGTGGCCAAATATCAAGCTAATCGGAGAATAAGAGCTGCTTCATCCAAAAATGTAAGGTTTTTTTATTGGTAACAAATGCGAGTTTACGAATCGAATAGTTACCGATGTCCGATTAATGTGATATTTGGCATACATGACATCCATTAGATTGGTATCGAATCCAGCAGTTGACTTAACAAAATGCGAATCACAATAAAAGTTAACAAGAATGTTGCAAACCTTTTTTGTAGAACACTGCCCCCAATTCTGACCCTATAGTTCAATGTTTATCTTATCTGCAAGGAAAATTTGAATCAATTGGAGCCCTGAAAATAGAATGATAACTTCCATCTCAAGTCCAAGAAATTCCAATGACAAATCAATTAAACATATAACCTGTACTTCCTTATCGTTGGCCTAAATGATAAGCAACAATCATACCAAACGATACACTGCAACAAGGATTACAACCTCACCTTTTCCCAAATCATCAAATAAAAACAGGAGCATGTAACACTTGAATCATGAGCAATACACAATATCTTGTTTAAACATTATATAGCCACACATAAAGCGGACATGTTTCCTCTTTTATTGTTTTTTGCTCTCAAATGAGGTAAACATGCAGCTAAACATGACATGTATTTTACACATGCCGATCTACGTACGTACGTTGCTTTTACTTATAGGGCAGTCCCAACAAAACCCAAGCAAATTGTAGTGGCCCCAAAAGGGTTTCAATACAGTTGTACCAGTCAAACAAAAACTGAACTGAATTAAAGAATCACCTCAAACTAAAGAGAGCATAATTTTAGAAACAGTTCTTATATGGTTGAACGAGCAGTGTTCAGTCTCGCAGTTTTACCAAGTTTGACAGATCATGTCATAGAATCTCACAATTTTTTTTTTTTTTTTAAATAAATAAAAAAGTTCCTGCTGTGAGGAAAAGGAATTCTAATACCTCGTTATTTTCTGCTAACTACTTATCTTTCCTTGGGAACGTCTTTCATGCCAACAATTCTGATAGTGTTTTTATCCTAAAAAAATTTACCTTCTCCTGCTACCTACAAAGGACATCTTAATAAGTCAACATCTTTCTATTCAATTGATAACAATAATTTAAATTTTATCAAATGGACCTTGGTTCATTCAAAGGTCTGTTTGCTAGGTGGAACAACAGTAAAATAGAAAAATGAATGCTAAAAAATGGATGAAATTTACTTAGAAGTCTCTCCAGAGCTAATATTCAATATTCTCTCGGCAAGTAATAAATCATCCGGGGTTGTGACCTGCAAGTCAAAGCATTTGGCACATACATTTGTAATTTGACATAAATGATATTAATTTCTCGAGTGTAAAATAATATATCATATATGTTGAGAAACTTATGATTTCAGGCTAAAACAAGTAATACTGGTTTTGTATGAAAAAAGTTTATGTTCACCTTTCAACCTAAAGATCATAAGATAATTAGAGTAGAGAGTTCCACTACCTTGATGTTGGTGTAAGATCCTTCAGTGATGTATACAGGATGTTTAAGGTGCTCCACGATAGATACGTCATCAGTAACTTCAAGGCCTTCTCTGTGGAGGAGTACAACTGCTTTTTTATTTATGATTTTTCAATCAAACATATAAGATTTATAAACCCCTACGGAAAATATAGTTTTTTTTATTACCAGTATATATATATATATATACACACACACATATATGATTTCTATAAAGAGAATTTTCTACACCAGGGATTGTTCATTGCATCAGCACAAGTAACTTTTCAAACCAGGAATTTAATACAAATTGCAATAATTAACATGGATAGCATGTACCAACTAGTTGATAGTATTCATTGATTCTTACTGTAAATGGTAGGTCACTACCATATATCTTGTCTAACATGCTGTAAATACTTTTACACAATAAAACATACATAATAGGAAAAATAGTAAATGTTCAAAATAGAAATATTTATGATGGATAGTATACACCCACTTGGGACTAGTAATAACAGATTCTTACCCTAGATAGTAGGTCTGTACAATATATCTTGTCTAAATAGTATAAAAACTTTACACAATAAGACATGCATAATAGTAAAAGTAGTAAATGTTAAGCATAAATTGGAAATTCCAATTAAAAACAATACATGCTTGCTAAAACATTAGAAACTCATTTTAGATACTATGCACCCATCAAAATGAGTATGCCAATTCAACACAAGAAAACCCTAACCCAACTGCTTAGGATTGGGTATACAAGTCCATCACGATTTATCAATAAGGTCATTTTCTTTGAAATCGTAGGGGCCTTCGTGCCTTTTTCTCACAGCCTCAGCCCATGTTTCATTGCATTCCTCTTATCCCAACAGCATCTTCAACTTGAACTAAGGCTCTCATTTTTGTCGGTATAGTTATTAGTTTTTGTTGGGCATTACAAAATCATCTCAACCTTTTCCCCTATCATCCCCAGTTGGTGCTATTTCCAACTTTCCATAAATACATGCATTTATGATTCTCTCCTTTATTGTCTACTACTCATCCATCTCAACATCCTCATTTTAGCTACACTCAACTTATGTAAATGTTCTTTCTTGCCCAGCATTATGTACCATACAGGCATACAGCATGGCTGGCCACATAAATGACTCGTTAAATTTTTCCTTTAGTTTGTTAAGATTTTCTGATCACATGAAATGTAGGATTTTTTATTCTTTAAGTGAATTTCCCATCAAATTTGGTATTTGTAGGACATAATGTACGTAGAATTCAGGCCTACAAGAACTACATTTCATATTGAGTCTGAAAAAGTTCAATAACATCGTTAAAGACTATTGTGATTTTCAACGTGATTCAAATCAATTTTACATTAGAGGGATAGTAACATCTTCCAGATTTTTCTATATGATGAACAAAGGTATCTTGGCTTTGTTCCAAATATAGACTTCCCGGATGTGTAGCAGCAAAATTCCTCTTCCTCCAAATGAAATATCAGCGAAGATTACCAAATTTTCTGCTTTCTATCCTAAGGTATTATCTCTTATAGGTAGATTTCATAGTCCGCAATTCACCATTTTTCCGCTTCCCATCGTAAGGTATGATCTTTTATAGGTGAATTTCATCCCTACATTCCGGACAGCGAACACCTCCTTATTCCATCACTTTTTCGTACAAGGGATACAAGTTTTTTTCTCCTTGGAGACAAGATTTCTAACAAACAGTCAACCAACTGAATCAAGTACAGACCTTGGATCACATGTTTTCAAATGGAAATGAATAGCCTGGCACAGCTTTCCACAATCAAGTCGCCGAAAAAATGACTTGTGATGTCACCCTGCTGTGGTTTAAGTTGCTGCATGTAAAGTCTAGAAAGACATTGAAGAAATGCTCATCTCCATCAGTCATAACCAGAATTTGTCAACAAGCTTGAGCGTGAGTTATTTACTCATCCATGTGAAAAATAAGAGAACAAGTGGCAACAAGCAGATATTCATTCAAGGCATTCCACTCCATTAAACCCACAGATACTCTTACTTGGGTCCATAATGCTGCCTCATGCCTTTACAAAATTGAAATTAGAATATCTAACCAAGCAGCAATTATCCAATCTTGGTCCACATTTCAGCACAAATTTCAAATATAAAGCACATGAGCTGGTCAACCTAAGATATTCTCTAAATTTTATAAGTTTCTAATTT
This sequence comes from Hamamelis virginiana, assembly GCA_017140935.1. Lineage (NCBI taxonomy): Eukaryota > Viridiplantae > Streptophyta > Magnoliopsida > Saxifragales > Hamamelidaceae > Hamamelis > Hamamelis virginiana. The sequence goes on from JAESVK010000164.1 coordinate 1,518,168, forward strand.
GCTTGCCTTTCTACAAGAAGATTCATTGGCATTCATCTAATCTTTCCTGTTCCCACCACTCCTACCTTTGTAGTTGTTGTAGTTAAATGTTAATTTTTTAATCAGTGCTTCAGATTTCAAGCTATTTCAACCGCATTCTCAACAATAAGCAGCAAGTCCTATAGAATTACTAGCAGTAATTGTGTCTGCGTTCAAAGATCCTTCCCACCTCAAAGAGTTGCTAGCACCAAGCTACCACCATTACCACGACAGATCATCATAATGAACTACAATCTGAATTATCCTGGAAAAATTCAAGTCAAGCATTTACCAAACTTTCAATGACCTTAAACACCATGGAAAGCCTTCATCGGCCATTTTTTACTACTCTCCACTATACTATCCACCCAATTTACATTTGATCATAAAAAATGCAATGGGATCTGACAATCTGGGGCTTCCTCTGTCATGTGAACACCATCTTTAACCTGTGTATGGCCCATTTAAACTTTCCTTTATCCCACTAATGTTTATTGACTAATCTATTGGATTCCAGTTATATATCTTTAAAACCATCCTCTCAATCATAACTTCCTCAAATCCACTAAACCATGAATTCACTTGATCAAACTCAACCATTAGCCATTGTCGCCATTGTCAACTAAGTCTTCAGTAATAAGCAGTAATAGGGCCTTCTGTTTTCTGAACAAAACTAATTGTTCTAGCAGTCAAATATATAACCACCCAATATACATCATAATTTGCATCTGGACGAATTATTGTTTCTAATGACACGTAGCAATTTTGTTGTCAGATTATAAAACACGTACAGACTTCAAATTGGGATCAGCGTAAAGGTTTGGGACCAGTTAGACATACTAATAACTAATTATCCCTTGGGTAATTTACATGGACACCTCAAAGTATGTTAAGTATACCTACATATTGAACATGACATGACAAGGGTATGGGTATGGGTATGGCCTATGGGATATGCATATGATACACATGCTAGTCAGATGTGCATCCAATAGGCATGTCCAACAAAACTAAAGACGACCAAATTCCAAGCTCACTATAAATCAACTCACACTCTCATAATCTGTTTCTTTGTTGCATGGATACTTCAACAGTGTAGTACCTATGTCGGACATGCTACGTTACACTTACACATATACTTCTTTAGGACTAGGGTGTGGAAGGAGAAACAGATTTAAGATTAGATTAACCAGCCATGTCCCCTTTGTCTTATGATGGAGTTAGAAGAATCTGAAACCTACATGAATGCAGACACCCGACACTTGTGCTCAAGTATATGTTACGAAATATTGTTAATTGAACCAATCCTATGACAACTGACAACTGGAAAAGAGCTGGAAAAAGTGCAAGACCCTCTACACAAAAAATGTATTAAGGGTTAAGAGTGATGTCAAGAAATTTTGGTTGGAGAATGAACAGAAGTTCACATGGGTTCAACATCTCAACAACCACTGAATTGGGTAAATAACTACAATGAAAAATGGATCAAATCACTTTTGGAAGAATATGCACAGCCTAACGAGACATGCAGACTTGAAACTACAAATTAAAATATAAATTTCATAAATTTGTTTAAAAATTTATCAAACAGAGTTTGCATCAGCGGTTTGAGCGAAGCATCATGATGGTGGAATTCATTTTATCTGTACTGGGGTTATGGAAGCAAGAAAGATCTGTGTTAAGAATTCAATCAGTTGCCTGAAATGCATCAACCTAATTTCCTAAGTTTGCAAGTAGAAGGATATATTAAGTACCTATTGACAAGCTCGAAACCTTTTCTAAGTAACTCAGGCTTGATCACCTGTATTTAAAAAAAGAAAAAAAAAAAGAAACAAGAAGAAGCTTCATAAATTTCTAATTAATATGTACAATTAAAAAGCTTGTATGAAGACAATCAAGTGAAATATAAATGCTTTCAACAGCAAACCTGTGGAGTCTGCATTTCCCAAAGCGTTTTTCTGTCCAGCGTTCTCACTACAAAAAATTCACTGTTTGCCTGCACAGAAGTTAGGAAGAGAATTTCACTATTCATCACATAGATTGAGAGGTAGAGGTCATTTAACTGAGAGGATTTACATTGAATACTAAATTAATAATATACATAAATTCAATTTAAACCCAAGTCAATATGTTAGCTTAAGATAAATCGTATTAACAACATATTAAAATGCAAAACAGACAAGAGGAAAGATCCTAGGCAATAGTATTTTGAATCACTTTTTGCTTCAGTAATGACATGCACTAAAATGAAATAAAAGTAATAGAAATAAAATGATTAGTAGGAAGTGCTCCTCATATTCACTATTTTATATAGATATCGTAGTAAGTACATCAACTAAAATGCAGCAAACACAATAAATGTAAAAGGACTTATAACCCACAGATTGCACAAAAGTTACATGGATGAGAACAAAATACTCAAATCTCTACAAAATTCTTGAATACAAATCTGCATAAAACTCCCATAACAAAAACGACCAGTTAATTTCTGAACTATCAACAATTAAATGATTATTTCCTTCCAAAACATTGCAACAGAACATATACCCCAATACCCCATAATGTCGGCCTCCCTTCCACCAAAATCTATGTTAGCAACTGTTAAGTTTCCAACCTAAAAGCCTAAGCTTGTAGGTGGAGGGCCCAATACAGGTATATGAAGCTATAGTAAGCCTTTTATTTAGGCGATGTGGAATAGAGTGGATTCTATTCTTCTACAGCAACAAACTAGATGAGCACTCTAACATCACCGCTTTAATGGAATCCATTACTCATTCGCTTATAAAACTTTATTTCTTTCAAAGTCGACTTTGGCTGTTGTTCTCTTGGTATCCTAGGCCAACTCTTTTTTTCAAATTATAGCTTTTCTTGGTGTATAAAAAAATAATAATAATAAATCAATTCGTAGACTCGAGAACATTGCCAAACATAGTAGTAATCTCTAAGAAAACTTCTCACTTGCTCTCCCATCTGAGGGCTTTGAAGAATTTTGCTTCAACATTCTAAAGTCCTTTACAGTGTCTAGATACCTAAAAGTGTGAAAATGATCCTGTCAACATATGCATACTTTAGCTAAAGTAAGCATGAAGAAAATAAATAATTGTGGAATACATATTTTGAAAAACTGATCGTTGGATAAGATACTATACTTTTGTATGTCATGCATGCCAAAAATCACAGTGATCCAACGGTCGATTTCTCATAAATGTCACCGTGAAAAACTGTGACAGTTTTCAAAGGTCACAATTTTCCTGTCTATGTTTTGAGATGTTGACATTGGATTACTATGATTTTTAGCATACAAGACATTCATAAGAAGAATATCTAATCCAATAGTTAGTTTTTCAAAATATGTATACCACAATTATTTATTAGCTTCATGCTTACTTTAGACTTTAGCTAAAGTAAGCATGTGCTGACAGGATCGAGACTGCCTAAAAGTGATATTTCCGCTTTCACTTTGCCAATAACTATCTCAAAGTCTTTCGTACAATACTATATTCTTCTCAATAACTGTTGTCGTTGTCGTTGTCATCATCATCATCATCATTATAATAATAAAAAGAGTACACAGTAAATCTATTGACAATATCAATAATATGAGTGTTTAGAGGCAATAACTAAAGGCTTCATCAAGGTTCTGCATCGAGCCCTTAACTTTATGCATTGGTTATTAATAACTAAAGAGGCACATTAGGAAGAAAAAAACCAGTGTTTGTTGTTCGCCGATGAGTTAGTTTAAATTGATGAGACTAAAGTATGGGAAAATTTTAAGCTAGAAGTATCAAGAGATGATTTAGAATATATATGTTTTAGAGTAAAGCATGTCCAAGTTAAAAATACACATGTAATGGAGTCTTGGGCAACCTAGGAGTAATTGAGGAAAAAGTGAAATTTTATTGGCCAGTAGATGCCCAAAAATGGCACCTTTTGCTGTCTTGGTTCAATCATCCATATAGAGGGGAAGATTGAAGTAGATCTCGTACATAAAACTACAGTGGGATACACCGAATACAAACCAACTTTGATCAGTTGATGTGTCTAGCAAACACTGTCCATCAGTGGTTAGTACTGTTCGGCAGTAGTAAATGGCATTCTTATTATATTTTTCCTCTTATTTGCTGTAATTTTCCTTGTGAACTGTCTTTTACTTTTGTCACAGCTTAGTTACTCTAGTTTTATGCTGGTTAGTTAGATTCTTTATCTAGAAGCATATAAATATGGTTGTTACTTGTTAGAGAGAATATTTTCAGTTTTAGATGATTAAATAATAGTTTCCAGATCTATGAGAGAGGTTTCTCTCAAGTTCTCTGTATTTTCTCCTACTTTCTATCAATGAAAACCATTTTCTTTCATTTTCTCTGTCCAAACACCTGATTTACATCATTTGGTATCAAAGCATAAGATTCAAATTTCCCCACTGAAATTGGTCCTTTTCAACTCCAATTCCTTGATTCTTCCAGTCCCAAAACCTTCAGATTTAGATTTCAGTGCTGACAGTCCAGGTTGTATAAATTTTGATCACTTGGCTGGGATCGAACAATCAACACAGTTGGAGAGAAGATCGAATGGTAGTGGAAAGGCAATCAAAAAGATTACAACTCAGATTTATCACATCTGGTCAGTTTGAAATCTCAAAATTGATTAGATCTGATCATATCTACTTGATCTTTTCAATTTCTCACATCAGAATAGATTCAAATGAGGTCCAATGCTGGGGTAATAGCCATCACAACAAGGAATTCTCAGTTGTCATGCATCTGATCGGTTTTTTTAGAACTCTATTGATCTAATCTGCTCAAGTTGCTTTCTGCAATCTAGTTGAGTCTACTCGAATGGGATAGCTCCAGCTTATTTCGTGGTTCTACAAGTTGATTTGAGCATATGTGAGTTGAGTGTTGCTGCCATTTCCTTGATTCATGCAGTTGTGCTCCGTTTGCTTTGTTATTATTGTTGTATGGCCTTCATTTAATTCTTCACAGCTGCTGTGCTCTACTGTGAATTGTTATTTTGGATTGATCTGTTGAGTGTTATTGTCGGTCGCTGTTTTGTTGAGTTAACTGCTGCAATTGTTATTAAAATGGCTCACAAAGGTCGAGGAAGGAGGTCAAGAGGCCGGGGAAACCAAGCCAATTTTGGTGAAGAAGCTTGCGCTAATCCTCCAATTGGTAGGAATATTGGAAAGCAGCCAGTTTGGAGAGAAATGATGAAATTATTGAATTGAGAAGGCAAATGGCTGTACTTATGGAGAAAGTACAACACTTCCACACTCTCTTAATGAGATGTGCGAAGATTCCAAATCCAAATTGGAGTATAATCTCAATTTGGAATATCATACTCAAGAAGAATATCCTTATTTTTATGGAAATTTTGATTTCGATGAGTTGATAGAGTGGATGAATACTCTTGAAAGAGTATTTCATTTACTATCATGAACTGAATACAAAGAAGGTGAAACTGGCATCCAATCACCTTAAAAGGAAAAGCCTCCAAATGGTGGAAACAAGTGCAAGTGTTTCGCCAAAGAAGTGATCAAGAAAAAATTAGACATCGGAAGAAGACGAAGAAGTTCAAGAAGAAATTTCTTCAAATCTAAAAATGTGCTTTTATTGAAAAGCAACACAATATAAAATTTTCAAGATCTGAACACAGCCACTACAAAGCACTTCCAGATCTGGACAGGTTCGTTTTAGCTCTCCTAGGGTTGGGATTTCATCTCCTTTCAGAAGAAGAAGTGGTTTTGTAGAGGGACAGCTGCAACGGACTGAAAAAGCCTTAGTTCGAGCCCCTAAACTGCTTCAATCCACTTGTTTTGGAGGTGAAAAATAACCTTAAGGTGGAGTATTTGAGTGCTTCAAGTGTGTCGAGATGGAAGAGCAAAATGACTTGCCAATTTATTATGAGGAAGTGGGTAACTTTGATGAGGAAGAGGAGTTGGAAAAAATGCAACCAATTTATGATGTGTATTTGAGTGAAAGTGAAGAGCAAGATGCTTAAAATGAAGAAAATTTTGAGAAATTGCACCCCCTGTATGATCAACCTTTGTGCGAGGAGCTTGACAAAGAATTTGAAGAATCTTGATTAAAAGAAGGGAAAATGATCAAAAGGACCCTACTAAATACGATCTTATTTATCAAGGAGTCCAACCAATAAGATGCTATGCCAATAGCCTCCTACAGCTCAAATATAAAATCAACTAGGATATTACATTGTCTATTATACCCTAATTCCTTAATTTCAGCAAGTTTGTTAATTTCTTTAAATTTTCTGTTTTAAAATTAAATATTTATGAACGTTTTTTATTTGAAATTTATGCTGAATGTTTTGAATATGGTAAGCTTGTTTTAATTTGAATTGAGATTAAATATTTCATGGAGTTCATATTATCTAAATAATAGTTTGGTTTTGGGTTTTCAGAATCAAAATGGGAGCCATGTACTTGTTGCTACTGATCTCTTTTGTTGTGAAGATTATTGATTGACGAAGTTGGGCATTTGCTAGATTTCAAACATTGTTGAAAGGTGTGTTCCATGTCTAAACTTGATTTATTTTCGTTTTCCAATTGATCTCGTTCTACAGATATACATGTATATCTGTAGAACGGATATGGTATATGCATTTAAAACTTCCAAATTCAAATTTCGTGTTGCAGGTATACATGTATATCTGTAAAACAACATATGAATGTCATCAATCCATATTCTGTTTTACAGATATACATATATACCTGTAAAACGAAATATGATAACTGGATTTCTAAGTTCAAAATTCAAATTTCGTTTTACAGATATACATGTATACATGTAAAACGAAATTTGATATATAGCTTTCTAACTTCTAAATTCAAATTTCGTTTACATACATGTGTACATGTTAAACAGAACATAGAAACTGGATATCAAACTTTAAATTCAATTTTCGATTTCAGATATACATGTATACATGTGAAATGGAAGATATGAATTACACCACTACACATTTCGTTATATGTATACATGTATAATTGATAGTATATCACCATTATATATTTCGTTTTACATATACATATATATACATATAACGGAATATATTCATTTTTAGTTAGTCTCGTTGCCATATGAAATGATTAATCACAGTAAACATATATTTGAGTAATATTAGTGTATTCAAAGCTAAATATGTTGACTTCTTGTTTAAAATAATTTTGCTATCCGAAAATCTTGTATGGATAACAAAATCAAAATTTGAAATTTCAAAATTGTTGAAATAGAGGCAAGATTTTAGGAATTTAGATATGGATATTTATAAAATATTTTGGTAAACGCCAAATAAGGAATAAATCCATGTATGTCGGATTTCTAGGAAATGAATTAGGAAAGTCAAATGATTTAATTTGATTTGATTTGATTTGATTAAATTAGGAAAGTCAAATGATTTGATTTGATTTTATTTGATTTGCTGATTTTGTGGCCTTCCTAATTTGGTGGCCTTCCTCTACTATATAATCATGTAATCGTCTCTCTTGAAATAATAAGAATGATTATTTCTTCTGCTCAAAAACCTTCATGGTATCAGAGCCTCGTGCTCTTTTTCTATTTTCTTCTTTTTTCGGATGATGTCGTATAAGTCGGCGATGACCGGCGTCCAAAGAAATTCTACCGCCTCTTCCGGCTTTTCCAGTACTTCCGAAACTATTCCGCCCAATTCCACTATTCCTCCCACGCCTGTATTTGCCGAGTACTATTCCCAGAATTCCTCCATTTATCTCACGGGTACAAAACTCAATGGGCACAACTATCTCGAGTGGGCTCAGTCCTTAAAATTGGCGATCGATAGCAAAGGCAAAATTGGGCATTTGACTGGTGAAATATTGAAACCTGCTGCTGGTGATCCTAATCTGAAAAAATGGCAGTCCGAAAATTCTCTTGTTATTGCTTGGCTCATCAATTCCA
>JAESVK010000164.1:1531116-1571991 GCA_017140935.1 Hamamelis virginiana
GGTTACAAGAAAGCTAAGATCTTCAAGATACGCAATAAGTTCTTTCAAAAGAGGGGGAGTTTGATATGCCTTGCAAACACTGTCCAACAGTAGTTAGTACTATCCAGTAGTAGTCAGTGGCATTCTTGTTATTTTTTTCCTCTTATTTGCTATCATTTTACTTGTGAACTGTCATTTACTTCTGTCATAGCTTGGTTACTTTAGTTTTATACATAGTTAGTTAGATTCTTTTTCTAGAAGCACATAAAACGGTTGTTAGAGGAAATATTTTCAATTTTAGAGGACTAGAGAACAGATTCTAGCTCTGTGAGAGAAGTTTCTCTCAAGTTCTTTTTATTTTCTCCTACTTTCTATCAATGAAAAGCATTTTCTTTCATTTTCTGTGTCCAAACACCTGATTTATATCATTCTTCTCAAGTATCATTCATCAAAAGTATCAAACAAATTAAAGAAAATTATTTTACCATAACTACAATGCTAGCCTTATATTGTGGTTAAAAATGCTGTGGCAAACTGGCAATCAAGAAACAACATTTCCATAAAGGAACATAGACGATAATGATGTTGAAATTGATAGTGACAAGACAAGAAAGATTGAAATAGAAATGAATGTATCCTTGATAAGTTAGAAATAGAACCAATTGTGGACAAGATGAAAGAAAGTTAAAAAATGATAGATGTAGCTGACCAAAGAAGTAGGATTTAACCATATAAGGCTTTGTTGAGTCAAGATTAGAAAAGTTGAGCATCACTACTTTGGTAGGGTGACGATTATTAAGGGAGAAAAATTATACATAAGGGAGAGGATTCCTTGCCAGGACACACAGATGGAAAGAAAGAAGCAAAGTGCTACAACATGAACAAGAAACCAAATGCATTATTTATGTTGGAAAAATGTATAAATAGATTAATTTTTTCATTGTAGCATTTTAATGCCTCTTGGCCACTGTGAATTCAAAATAAAATAGAACATAATTAGATGAAGTTCCACGTTCAAATAGTATAAATTTTAGTAACTTACAATAACTAATATACCTCTTTAATTGTAGCTTTAGCGGGAACACCGAGTACAGCTGCTCCATGCATGCAACCATCCTTAAGAACCTAACAACAAGAAACTAATAAGACTGATTATCCTATTACTTGGAAAGTCATATTTAAGTTATTACTAAAATTATTAAGGTTAAGCTGCCTGAAAAGCTAATCCCAAAGCAATTCTGGAAAATTAAAGTTATGTGATTAAAAGATAGGTCACATACCACACATTTGCAAGCCACCAAGTCAGTAAATGAATATTCCATCAAAAGGTAAAAATGAAAATTGATGCTAACACCAATTCATACAAGTCTCCGTACATGTCTAGTGAGTAAATCCCAATTATTGTTATACTCATTATGTGGAATTTCAATCTTTCAATTTGTTAGAATCACAAGTTACGAGCCCTTGTCACAAGGAGACATGGATAAATACACACAGTACATAAGCAAACATGAATGTGACAGAATTATTTCTTCCTAACATTAAGCAAGGAGGAGCTTACATCCAGATTCCTGTGATACGCAGCACCACACTTAGATTTCACATTATTGGTACCTGTTAAAATATTCTTTCATAATTTGAGGTCAATGGTCATATTAGTATGTGAAGCTCCTGTACCTCCTAGATATGCCTCCAATAGTTATGTCAACAAAATCATATAGGTTGACCATTTGATCAAAAATCCAAACTTCAGAAGTTTATAACAGAATGTTGTCTGGGTAAATCTTCTCTAAATTGGGCCACTAAGCAAGTCAGTTTTTTTTTTTTTTTTTTTTTTTTTTTTTTCTTTTTGACACCGACTAGGCAAGTCTGTTAGAGCAACCAGCTTCTAATGTTTGGGGCTAAAACCTTTGGAGGATGGCCCTCTTCGTTGTTTAGCGCCATATGGAGAGAAAAGAACATGCACACTTTGGAGAAAATCTGAAATTTGAAGCTTGGTTCTAAAGTTGAGAGAGAGAGAGAGAGAGAGAGAGAGAGAGAGAGAGAGATTTGGTCTAAACCACATTTTCTGACATTTTACTCCAATGTGTATTGTGAATAACACTCTTTTCTGAACGACAAAGTGACTCTTCAAGATGAAGAGAACCACAAAGGATTCGAGAGAATAAGAAATAATGAAAAAGTAATCCCTAACAACACTTTTAAATATCTGTACCTTCAAAGTTGTAGATCTATGGTTAGACATAATAAATTTAAGTTCTAACATAACATAAATGAAGCCAACAAAAAAAAAAAAAAAACAATCCACACAATTTCGAAAATTACCATTTGAGATTTGGTGTTGAGGCTTGAAGCCAAGATTTTGCTACAAATTTGATTAGAAATCTAACAAATCTATGCTTAAAACTTGTAGATCTAAGGTGGAAGAGGGAGAGAATGAAGAAAAAATGGAGAAAAGGAAGGGGAAAAAAACCCCACTGTACACCATTTTTATAAGTATCTATCCATAACAGATGATACTATACCATACTCATGGTTACAGGAGCGTAATGGCCTGTTACAATGTGATTTTCCATACACAGCATAAAAGGTATGCATCGCATATCAGTACTCTCCAGAACCAATACATACCAGCCGATATTTAAATATTTAAATCCTTGGTCTCATTTTTACCCAGCACGCTCAAAGTATCAAACTACAAACTTCACCCCTTAGTAACATTTGCAAGTTCCTCGCCATTTTTTACATAGATATATACATACTAGACCAACTCTAAACTTCTCCCTGATATCTGATTTGTCAATATATCTTTCTTCTATCATCATAAATTGGAATGTAGTGGGAAATGATAATTGCAGCCTTTCATAATGTGTATTCTTTGATCATTGGCTACTGACACCCAAATTTCAAAGCTGAAACTTTGACCTGAGGAAGCTACCAACATTGAGACGGAGCTTGTCTACAGCTCAAGATATACAAAAAGAAATCATTTAGGACTTATTTTATCTCTTCCAGAAGACACCATGTCAACACTAGCGCAAACAAACCAAGACACTCTAAAGCCACCCCCCTGTGTTCATGACGACACATACACTTCAAAAATGAGTAAAGTATCCATACCAATTGTGTTTTGAGATTAGAAGCCCCAAAGAATTTGATATGACATTTAAATTACAATTTTCTATTGTTTAAAAATTTCCCGTCAATAATGAAGAAACTGAGCGTAAATGTTAATTGAAGCAGATATAAATAACTTGAATTGAAAAACAAACCATGAACATCGAATCCAACAGTAAGGATGAAGCTGAGGAGGGAAAAAAAAAAAGCCTATGGATAAACATGAACAAGTCAAATGATTATCAATGACCATGAACTTAGCTTTATAAATGGGTGCCTTCAAAAGATAACTTACACCACTGGACTAAGTATATGTGTAAAACAAAGTTTCCTAACCAAACCTTTTCTATATCTCCGGATGATACCAGTGGTCTTGCAGAATCATGGATGCAAACAAGTTCAGAGTTCAAATCAACTGCCTGTACACAAAAGCAGAATTTGACAATAAGAAAACAAATATTTATTGTTATTTGAAATATAATGAAAGGCTTGATTTTACCTAAAACCAATGTAAGATAGAAATGGCAGCCATCACACACTCATTATACCACAGAACATCATTCAGAAAAAATAATAATAATAATAATAATAACAATCCACTAAAGGAAAGAATTCAGTCTTGAAGCATAGGACCACAAAAGCAAACAAGAGTTGGTCCAATGAATCCGTTTTAAAACCATGTATGAATCCGCTTTAAAACCATGTATGAATCCATATAAACATATGGACAGAGAGACATCCAACTGGCTTGTTTATTCTAACTATTGAACACATAATACAGAAAAGTTCTTTTTCCCCTATACATGGTAATAATAGCCACTAATTGCACAAGAATAATTATCAAGTAGAGTAAGATAAAAGTAAAGTTAGAATAATACTCAAAAGCTATATCTCTTAAAAAGACAATAATATGGACACCATCTGAGCATAAAATGAGGATCAAACACTCTAGAAGGTCAAATTTTGGATTAAAAAAACGATGAAGTAACTACCCATATAAAACAGAATATGGTTTCTGTAAGTTTTTAGTAAAAAAATCAGCACATTTAAAATTGCAATTTTCTATACATCCAAAGAACTAAGTACTAACTCAGATATATGCATTTAATAAGAAATTGCACCTTTTCCCTCTTCCCCAACCCTAATATTTTAGCTCAGGCTGCCCATCACTTTCCAAACAAAAGGCATGGCACTCCCTCTCTCTATAAACCACTCCACCGACCTTCTCTCTCTCTCTCTCTCTCTCTCTCTCTCTCTCTCTAAACCACTCCACTGACCCCCTCTAAATATCTCTTTTCCTATCTCTCTCTATATATATGGTGATTAACGGGAAGGAGCAGTACAACCGGAATGGGTAAGGACGAAAGCTTCGACATCACAACCTCGACACCTATGTCAGCCATGGCAGAGGAGTTTGAGGTCCTGGCCAAAATTTGTCAGCTCCCAAAACCTTTGATTGGTTTCACTCATGATGTGTGATCTCTCATCTCCGTTCTCTTTGGATGCCTCGGCATAACTTTCAAATTCGCCCAGAGCGAGTATGCCTCCAAGGTCTCCTTCCTTCACCTTTTTCCTTTATGGCTTTATATATATATATATGCCCCTGTTTGCTTGCTGAGAAAATGAAGGATTGAAAATAAAATGAAATTTTGAGCGCCATATATGATTCTTCATTGCATCTCCAGATCTTGAGTACCATATACGATTCTTTGCAAATAGTTGCCTCGAAGCATGTAACCGGAAAGTTAGTTTCCAGCGAGGAATCGGACTGGGAAAACTAGGGTATTTTCTACTTCTTCTGTTTTTTTTTTTTTGACAGTTTGTTTGCTTGGGTTTTGGAGGGTGAAATTGCCCCATAATCAGATGAGCCCATTGGAGAAGGTTTCTTTAGCTGAAATTCTGAAATTTGGAAATGGATGGGCAAATAGTTAATTGTTGGAGATGCTCTTACAACTGTAAAGACCTAAAAAAAACTATGAAAAGAAACTTGATTAAGGGTTAGATAAAAAGAACAGGGGCCTATGGAATACACACACACACACACACACACATATATAAAAGAAGAAAAAAAAAATTTGCATTCAAAAGAAAGAAAGATAAAAGAGAAGGAAAAAGTGCCAATCAAAATCCACCAAAGGGCTAGAACGAGATGATATCCATTTTTTTAGCTTGAATCCACAAGAAAATAAAATCCAGTGATGCTCTAATATAACAAACTTTTAATGTTACTTGGGTTTTGTTTCACAACTGTAATGACCACAGAAAAACCTACAGACTTCAAAATTTAAATTCCAAGCAAAAACAAATTTGAACATTTCAATAGTAGCAGTTCCAAATAAAATTTCAAATAAAATTTTAAGCAAGTACATAAATTTTGTTTTAATATTTCTAGATATAATTTTAAAGCTAAAGAGTAAAAAGAAGATAGTATGACATCGCAACAAGTAATCAAAGTATACATAGTTTTCAAGAAAATGAAAATTCTTACAGAAACTTTGGAATCATGGTCAAATAATTAACAAAAAAAGTTTCATGAATAATTGCACCTGAAGTCCACTGTATACAGAATCTTGTCTCTCCTTCCCAGGCAGTGTGAATTTAAGGTCTATATGGATCTTCTCTTTAGTGTCTGATAGTAGGATAAACATCTTAGTTGCAAAATTGCTTACAGCACCACCAAAAATTCAAAAAGATAAATCTCTCTCAAACCAACCAAAAGGTAAATACATGTTCCTAAAAGAAAGTCAATATTCACAAGCCCACACAACCACAGAGACACACACTTAATTATTTATTAAATTTAAGATAAACCTGCAAACCTTCAAAAATGTCCTTATAGGAAGGGTCACAAACTACAACGATTTCCTTGACTTCAATCATACGCGAGAAAGTGTAGAAACTGAAAGAAAACAGCATATGGTTATTTGTAATTCGAGATAAAACAATATATTGTATCAACAAATGATGAATTAAAAAGACAACAGATTCACTTAAGGCGAACTGTACAAACATCATATGCCAATCCAACTCTAAGTCCCACCTAAGAGAACTTACACCAACAACTGACCAGACATGAACCAGTTCAAATCTTAAGTCACTTAGGCACATCATGGAAACAAAATAATGTCCCTTAGTGTGCCAAACCCACACCAAGTATTCTGAGCAAGGACACCTTTGGCATCCATAACTCAGTATTCTGCGCAATCATAACCAAAAAACCATTTATCCCAATTAATACCATTTATCCCAACCATGTGGCCAAAGGTACTGATTTGCATTCGGTGCACGGTCTCTCGAAAGGTTCAAAGGAACTGAATGTGTCAGATTATATTGTTCAACTGATACAATTAATATCTGGTCTAACAGATCTTCTAGTGGGGCCCATCAAATCAGTTCATCCCATCCCCCTCTGTGGGTATAATGTAAAAGCATGGCACAAGTCATCCACTCTTATGGTTACCAAATTTTGGGAAACTTGGTTTCCCCAAGTCCTCTGAAAATATCTGAAGCCAACCTGTTGGCGTAAGACTGTCTTGAGCAGAGTTGAGTTGTTGCTGTTTACCTATACAAAGCAATAGGTTGGCCTAGAAGTGGAAGATACTGCTTTGGCATGCTCGCCTATTGCACAAACATAACAAAACCATCATATGGAAGATGAAACATAAAGAACTGCAGGAAAAAAAAAAAAGAATATATCCAAGTAACATGGACACACACACACACACACACACACACACACACACATATACATATAGTGAAATGATCTAGTCAGCTAATGCTGACTTAGATCTAAGTCAGCTAAGACTTATGGCCATTGGATCATCTCATCACTTAAAAAAGCCTCCAATGGCCAATAGCCATTGGATCATCTCATGAATGGAGGCATTTTTAAGTGATGAGATGATCCAATGGCCATAAGTGCGTAGCTGACTTAGATCTAAGTCAGCAATAGCTGACTAAATCATTACTCTCTCTCTCTCTCTCTCTCTCTCTCTCTCTATATATATATATATATATATATATATATATATATATATATATATTAAATGCACAGACATATTAAAACACCTGGCACCTCACAACACCAATAAAAGTATATCAAAGATAATCAACTTCAAAGGCTATGCCTGCCAATAAAACTAATAGTGCATAAAATGTCATCAATAAGGAGTATTATGGTTTAGGATAATAAAAGCATCACAAGGACGGTCAGAAAATCTAAAAGGAATTACATTGAGATAGTGAGTAAATAAGGGGTAGTATGATGCAGCAGTAATCATGGCCAATTGCGAACCAGAATTCATGGAACCAAGACCAGATATACTTAAAATAAGGCAACAGTCAACAATTCGAATGGATAATATTTACTAAACAAAAGTGGAGTCAAAGGCTAAGATAGAATGAAGAACAAGAAAAAGGAGAAAAATGAAGAAACGTGAAAAAAAAAAATGAAAAAGAAGAAATTACTATAAGCCACAGAGAGTCATTGATGGCAACCAAGTCGAGCACTAGTTGTTTCTTGCTCCCCAATGGTGTATTATGTGTAGGAGAGATGGAGAGAGTTTAGATCATCTATTTTTTGCATTGTCCTTTGGCTTTTGCTTTGTGGCGAAGGTTGTTTAAGCTTGTAGATTTGTGTTGGGTGGCTCCAGTTTCTCTTTTTGCTATGCTGCAAATAGAGTATTGTTTTTTTGGGTCTTCTAAAAGAGCTTTGTTATTAGGGAGATGTGTGGTGCTTGCTATCCTTTGGGTTATTTGGTTGGAAAGGAATGCGAGAATTCTTTATGATAATTGTGATTGTGTGGATGGTTTGTGGGATAGAGTTCGATTTTTAGGGTCTTTTTGGGCTTCCGTTACTAAAGAATTTAGGGATTTTCCATTGTTTATTATTATGGGTAATTGGGCTTCGGTGTGTGCTTAGTTGGTTGTGTGGGTTGTGGTTATGTTTTTTTTTTTTTTTTTCCCTTTTCTTTTTTATTGTACTTTCTAAGTAGGACTTCTTGTCCTCTTTTTTCAATAAAATTTATTGTTGCCTATCCAAAAAAAAAAAAAAAGTCAAGCACTAGTTGCCATAACCCCAAAAAGGCAAAATATTTTCAAAATGTAGTAAATTGAACATATGTGCTCTTGCTTACTATAGGTGTGATGGAGGATTTATAAGGGTAGCAACAATTCAGGTCAAGAGCACTTAAGCACTAGTGGTAAAAATAAATATGTTAACCCAACCAACCATTTAATATTGGCTAACTGCTACGATATTTGAAAACTAAATCAAAACCAGATAAAATCCCTGATCTCTAGCATCCAAATGAAAACCCCTTATGTGATTCTTTTAATGACTCTTTCTTATTTCATTTTCAGTGATTTCAAACTACCTGTAACCTTTGTTTGGTTGAAAATTAGTTATTTACCTCACAAGATAAAACTTATAACTAAAACTAGAGTATAATTTTTTTTCTAATATGTAGGACTATACATAATTAAAAAAAAATAAAAATAAAAATTGTGACACTAATGATATGTGTAATAAGACAATTAACTGTCTTAAAAGAGCAGCCAACAAGCTTGTTGAAGAATCTGCAATGCTGAAGGTGGTAGCTAGCTAGTCTGCTGGTAAAGTCTCTAAGTGGTTATACTAGAGATCCAGGTTTGAATCCTACCTTCATCAAGATATGGGAGGGTTTAGGGAGGGAGGAGAGCTCCCCGGCCCCCTCCCTCCCCAATTGTGTAGCTCATAAGCCTGATGGGCTTCCCTATGGACTTAAAAAAGAAAAAAGAATAAAAAAAAGAAAAGAAGAAAAAAGGAATCTACAATGCCACCATCCAAAGAAACTCAATGAGGAGATGAAATCAAAACAACAACAAAGGCAAAGAGGTATTGTTATAAAGCTTTTAGATGATTAAGAATGAGGAAAGTTTGATATATAAAGAGGAAATGAAAAAAGAAATATGGCTCCACAAGTCCTGCCTATAGCCTAAAAGGCTCAATAGAGGTCCAAATGGGGCTTCCCGGCTCTTAGCTAGGCATCAACAGGTGGCTAAGTGGCCAACTTGAGTATGGCCACTCAAAGAGCAACTAATGAAGCCCCTTTAGGAGGCATTGCCGCCTAGGAAAGTAGTGGGAGCATATTTGACCTTCCAAATAGGAGGGAACTTCAATCTCCCACAAATATGGGAGTTCCTGATAATTAATGTAATTGATGACACAAATCCCATGATTATGAGAGAGACACTCTTCCTTCACGAAAAGATCTCCCACTGAATGAAGGAATTTCCCAAAGAAAGGAGAACTTGAAATTTTCATAGCAAAAGAAAGAGACAAAAAAACCAAAAGAATGGACTTTTCCAAAGCTCTCTCAAACCCACCCCGACCCCAACCCCATGTGTGCGCAGAGGATAAACTAAATAAATAAATAAAAAGCACTTGCGTGAAGGGGCATTTAGAAGACAACCAAGGTAGGATTAAAGCCAAATTCCTCCCCCCCCCCAAGACATTTTCTTTTTATTTTGCTTTATAGATTGAAAATGTAAAAGAGGATATGTCCCTTCTAAAAAGCCATGTACTTCTAAGATAAACCCCCTCAAGGATAATAATGACCAAATCATATATGTATTTCTTTGGTTCGTTTCAATTTTCTTCTTAGTCCAAAGGTGATTTTCTTCAAGGATGCATAATTAGCAGTTCATTTTAGAACAGATCAAGAAATATATTTCTCAGATAGAAAAATTAATTTTGATCGTTTCACAATCAACGAAATTTGTTGGGAGGTGCAAAGATTGAGCAGATCTTAACCGATCAGTGGCTCAAAATTAGTATCCGAAAATAAATGAAGAGGACTGTGAATGATTTATACCTATAAACTGAAGAATGAATTTCTTAAGATGGTCATAAAACTAGCCATGTGTCGTGATATCGATCGTTAGACAATAAAAAATGAGAGTTGATGAAATGAGGATGTGGCAATGGTTGAATGTCAAGATGAGAAATGAGATAATAAGAAACGAATAGATTCATGAAAAAATGGAGGCAGAACCAATTAGGAACAAAATTAGAAAAAGTAGAGTATATTGATTTGATGATGTAACAATGATCGGTGGTTGTACCAATTAGAAGTAACAAGGATCAAATTAAAAAGATTAATAAAACGAAAGGAATGCCAAATAAACCAGGGCTAAGGTAGTAAGGGATGATACGATGGACCTAATAATCGTGTGGCCATCAGGAAAATTCATATGTCTTAATTAATTGAATTGAGATTCGCTACCAAAATTTATAATTTGTAAGCCATTGTATAATTGATTAGTGGCATTAATCAAATGTAGCTCAACTACCTCAAGATTTTATTCAAAAATCTCCTGTAGAGTATTAAGAAGAATGAAAAAAAAACATTTTAACCAATTCAACACCCATCTTTTTCAAACATTATATTGCACCCAATGAAACTGTGCATTCCTTTCTCACCAAAAAGTAAATCAAATAAAAATAAACTGAGGCTCAGTAGATATTTGGACATGCCTTGAGAATTCAATGGGTACATTGTGTTTTACATAGTATATGAGAACACAATTTGGCAGCATAATAAACTTAATTTAAAATTTTGTTTCTAGAGTTAAGGAAAATAAGGTAAAGTCGTTCAAATGTTAATATCAAAATAAATTATGAACTCAAAATCATTCCTATGCAAAACACAATGGACAAACCAGGATCAAATACACTTGCAACAAATGGACAAATCGGGATCAAAACCAGTACCAATATAATGAATGAAAAACAAATTCCTGGCAAAAATATGCGTGTGTGTGTGCGCGTGAGAGAGAGAGAGAGACTTACGCCCATCCTTTTGCCCTTTCCTCCTGCCAAAAGAATGACAGAAACACTTTTCTCTTTAACAATCCCATAGCTCTGTGTCAAAGAAGAAAAAAAATCAGTGTTAATTAAACGAAATGATCCGAATCGGCCATTTCTATTTATAAAAAATTTCTCAAGGAACCGACCTCCTGTACTTCCCCAACTTTTGCAGAGGCATTGATCCTAGAAGTAGTTATTCTCGGCTTCTTTGCAAAACCAATTTTTTGACCTGAAACACAACATTTTAGCGAACAGAACTGATTGCTTTATTAACTTCTCGAGAAAAATATTTTAGCGAACAGAGCCTAGTACTGAAATGGAAGTGAGTTATTCAACATTTTGGGAACCAACACAACATGAAATAAAAAAAATCAAATTGTATTTTCTTTACTTTTCTTGAATTTTCTGAGTAACCAAACGGAAGGTTCATGAACTGCTTACCTGGAAATCGGAGGTTGGAGAGTGAAGGAGAATAGTTCGGAATCCATAAACTTGAGAGTGATGGAATGGATTTAGCGGGAATTTGGAGATTACTTGCCAACAACAGAGATGATGAAGAATAATAAGAACAAGAAGAGGAAGAAGAGAAACCAAGACCCACTTGAAGAAGCGCCATCTCTCTCTCTCTCTCTCTCAAAAGAGGAAGAAGAGGAGGAGGAGGAGGAGAATAATGAAAGGCTTATTATTCCTGAGGGAGAGGATGGATGGAGACAAAGATCATGCGCGAGGAGTGAAGTAGTAGAGACATGTATGTACATAAGTTTTGGGAAGGGATTTGAAATAGAACGTTTTAACGGTTTAAGGCTTCCCAAAACGGCAGCCGGGCAGACACTCCTAGGTTGCGTTTGGTACGCGGGCTAGGAATCTCAAGCCTGGGAATGTCTAGTCGGGGGGTTTGGGTTTGTAAACTTTGTAATCCCAAACCATTGTTTGGAATGTTGGGGTTCAGGATTAAGATGACTGGGCTACAAGCCTGACCTGTGTTTGGTTGGACCATCAGGATTACAGCATTTATTTATGAGATTACAAAATTACCCTTCATTGTTTTATATATATTATATATAATCTGATATATATATATAATCTTATATATATACTATATATATAAAAATCTGATAATATTTGATTTATATATAATTTTATATATATATATATATTTATAAAAAGCTGGTATATATATATAAAAGCCAAGCAAGTGGGTCTTAAAATCGAGGCAGCGACCAGTACGTCTTAAACCAAGCCAAATATATATATTCTATATATATATAAAATCGAGGCATATATATATATATACCCAAAACAGAACACAAACAGAGGCGGTGCAGCAGCTCCTCCACGGCGACGAGCGACGGGCGACGCAGAGGCTCCACGGCGACCGATGACCCAGCGGCTCCACTGCGACGGACGACGCAGCGGCGACAGACGACCTTCTTTTTTTTCTTCTTTTTCTCCGGTAAGCAGTGGGTCTGTGGGTCTTCTTGGTCTTCTTCTTCTTCTTCTTCTTCTTCTTCTTCTTCTTCCATGGCTGCTGTGTATGTGGGATAGAGTAGGAAAAACATATTTGTTGCTTGTAATTTTGAAGGGTACGCTCGTCAATACAAAAGATTGTAATTTGCAAACCCGGCGTCGAATTTACAAACCCAATCCGAGAAGAGGCTCTGCAAACCCACGTTGACCGGCTTCCTCAGCCCAGCGACCAGGTCTCTGCAAGCCCTAACCCACCGCCCCCAAACAATGGTTTGGGGTATCAAACCCCAAACCCACCTGCAAGACCGCCAACCAAACGCACCCCTAGGGTCTGTTTGGTTGGGGGTCTTGAGCGTGGGTTTGGGGTTTCACACCCCAAACCTTTGTTTGGCATGGTTGGGTTTGGGGTCAGAAATTGTAGCCGGAGGTATGATGAAGCCGGCCATGGGGAGGAATCCTTGACCTCTTCAGCGCCTGGGTTTGAGGTTCTTCACCCCGGTTTGCATTTTACAATCTTTGTTATTGACAAGCGTGCCCCTCCTCCTTCTTCTTCAACAACAAAGAATCCCCCCCAAGTCCCACATCTCTTCGACCAGTTTGAGATTCCCAAATCCCTTCAGCAGAACCACGCCATTTGAAGAAGAATAAGAGAAGAAGAATAAGAACAGAGAGAAGACCCACTGCAGATCCAGTCGCCGTTGAAGAAGAAGAGAAGATCCAGTCGCCGTTCTGCCGTGGAGCCGCTGCTGCATTGCCGCCGTCGTCGTCGTCGCCGCCACTCGTCGTCGTTGCCACCGCCACTCGTCGTCGCCACTTGTGGTTACGTGTTTTCTGAGATTCGTGGGTATATAGGATTTTATATATATATATATATATATATACACACACATACAAGATATTTATGACTCACTGTGACTTTTATATTTATGATCCACTGTAGCTTTTATATATACAATATACATTCATACAGCAGATCAGATATTTATGAGGATTTGGCTCTTATATATATGCTGACTGGATATTTATAAGGCTTTGGCTTTTATATATATATATATATTGTGCATTTGATTATCTTATTTAAAGAAGGGTAATTTGGTAATTATCTTAATTTTGTTGTGAAACTTGATGGTCCAAACAAACAAAGGTTAGGCATTCCCAGGCTTGAGATTCCCAACATTCCAAACAATGGTTTGGGTTACAAAGTTTATAAACCCAAACCTTCCTACTAGACATTCCCGGGCTTAAGATTCCTAGCCCGCGTACCAAACGCAACCCTAGAGGCAGTCGCACCTCCGTCCCATCCAGTGTAAGCCCACCATCCGCCTACCAATCACCAACCACGTTTAAAATATGGGTGGGGCTATTTACAGCCCACCATTTAACTAAAAGCAACCCATTTAAAATTTTTATTGGGTCTATTTTACCATTTTCTAACTACAACCCACTAATCTTTAGCCAACCCATTACTATACAAAACAAAAATTTTAATATACCATAAATGCCCCAAGTCTAACTACAGCCCACTTCTTCTTCTTCTTCAACCCCAAAGCTTTCATTTTAGGTTTGTTTGTATATTATTGATAAACATTATATTTAGATTAAACATGCTTCAAAACATGAAAAGTAGCACTCTATAACCATTATGGTGTGATAGTGTTACGAAAAAAACTCATATTTCAATCGGAAAATAGAAAAAAAAAAAAAAACTGTGTTCGTGTTCGCATTCGGCCTGGTAAGGCCGAATATTAAGCTTTAGTATTCGGTAAGCCAACACCGAATGTGAAGCTTTAGTATTCGGTCATCCAACACCGAATATGAAGCTTTAATATTCGGTAATCTAATGCCGAATATGTAATTTCCAAATATTAAACCTACATATTCGGCATTACCTTACCGAATATTAAAGCTTCATATTCGGTGTTGGCCTACCGAATACTAAAGCTTCACATTCGGCCTTCCCAGGCTGAATGCGAATACTAACACAGCTTTTTTTTCCCTATTTTCCGATTGAAATATGAGTTTTTTTCGTAACACCATCACACCATAATGGTTATAGAGTGCTACTTTTTATGTTTTGAAGCATGTTTAATCTAAATATAATGTTTACCAATAATATACAAACAAACCTAAAATGAAAGCTTTGGGGTTGAAGAAGAAGAACATGAAGAAGAAGAAGAAGAAGAAGTTGTTGTTTGAAGAACTTGGTGATTGAGAGGATTGTGAGTAATGGGTTGTATTTAGACTTGGGGCATTTATGGTATATTAAAACTTTTGTTTTGTATAGTAATGAGTTGTATTTAGTAAAGGGTAAAATGGGTATATTAATTAAAATTTTATTGTGCTGCCTTTAGTAAAAATACAAATGGGTGGGTTGCATTTAGAAAATAGGCTGCCTTTAGTAAAAGGTGGGTTGTAAATAGCCCCACCCTTAAAATATTGCCCAACGCTATCCCCACTCTCTCTCTCTTTCCTAAAATGACACTTTGAAAAATCTTTATTTTGGAAATAACCCTCATGGGATATTAAATACAAATTTGACCCTCTTGATCAGGTCAACGGACACGTGTCAACATGAAAAATGCTGTTCGTAACAGCGCTTTTAGGGTAAATTTTATTACGTGCCACTTAAACGATCACGTGATTTTTTTTACACTAAAAAGGTTGTTTGTAACAGTGTTTTTTGGTTTAATATATAAACTCAAAAACCGAGTCTCAGAACACTATTCGAGCCCTAATTTCTTATCGCTCCCCTCCCCAAAAAAAGAAGACATCAAGTCGTGCTCTTTCTCTCCCTCTCTCCGTCCAATCGCTGGCGGCAGACGCATCTCTGATCATCTCCATACGCGGTCGACTCCATCGGTAAGTCACACGCACACTCTCTCTCTGTGCTAACCCGGATTTTTTAAAAACTTTTATTAATACCAAACATGTCCCTTTTCTTTATAAAGCCTTAGCAGCCTCCTTTCTTTTTCATTTTTGCACTTGAAACTTGAGAGAGAAGAGAGGGAAGAGAGCTATGAGCTAGGGGAGGAGCAAACCACCGGAGTTGTCATCGAAGTTGACGTCGGAAGGTTGCTAGACTTCTCTTTTCGCCATCTAGAGGCATGTTTTGCATGTTTTCTTTGTTTTCATCCTTTTTCCTTTGAGTATTTTCGGTTTTGTTATGATTGGGAGCTTGGGTTTGGTTTTGGTTGGTAAGCTTGGTGGTTTGTATGTGTTTTTGGGTTTAGATTTGGTGGGTATAAATGAGGGTTTGAGGAGTTTGGGTTTATGGTTGCATGCATGTGGGTTTGTTCTTGGGTTTTTAGTTTTGTTCTTGGTGGATGCTTGTGAGATAATCTTTGATTTTGGGGTAAGTCTTGTGTTCATCATGTTTTAAAGAATGTTTAAGCTTTGATTTACGATTTTGATGAAGGTTTTGTAAAAGTTTTGTCAAATGTATATCATTTTGGGTTTGTGTGGGCTTTATGCCTAAAACTTTGTGGATCTTGAGTTTAAACCGTTGGATCTTTGTTTATTTAAACTTGATGAAGTGTTTTTGAAGTCCCTTGAGGGTGGATTTAAGTGTCGATGTGGTGATTTGTGGATGGATTGAAGTGTTTTGGGGTTTGGAAGATTTTATATGTTTCTGCAGCTCATATCTGCACATTTGGACATTTCTCTATCGATGTAAGTGGTATCTCTATCGACAGAGAAGTCGAGGTTGGTTTTTATTGCTGGGCAGAAGCTGTTGGAATTGAGGTTTGCTTCTAAAAGATAAGTTTTATCTTTTAAAATTCCGATTGCATTGGAAATCTTTTAATTATCGAACTGTTTTGCAAAACAATTTCAAACGGATAAAAACTCTCGAAGATAGAGTCTTGGATAAAGTTGAATACTTTCAAATGATGTGATTTATTATAATAGGAAAATCCTAGGGTAGTCGAACTACATGGACTTTGACAATTGCTAGGTAACACTAGTAGGTCACGTAGGCGCTAATGGAGCTCAAGTCCGCCCTAGGATGCTAATGGGGTGTCCTAAGTTTTTAGGGTTTGTTTGTATATTATTTTTATTAGTATTATTAATATAGATTATTGCATTTATATCACTATTTTGTTGGTTGATTAGATTATTTATGATTGTTTGCATTAAGATTTTAAATAACCCAAATAAATTAGAAGTCCTTTAATTAGGGCGAGGTGGGTACCTACAAGTAAGAACTTAGAACCTTCCCATGTCGTAACCTAGCCCCAGATCCATCTTTGGTTTGTAGACTGTCTTTTCATTGAACGAAGTTTGTTTTGTTTTATTAAAAATAAAATATTTTTATGGTTTCCTTATTCCTTAAAAATAAGGTGGCGACTCCTTTGTTTTCTAAAATCCTAAATCACGCACAGTGATGATGTAGACACAGCAAAAGGTAAAGGAACGGCCCAACGGGCCCGTCCGATCCGGAAAGCTGGTTCACATACCTGTTCATATAAAGTACAGTCGACTGATATGGTCAGTTGTAGGCTTTGCTATGGTCTGCGCCGAACTAGTTTGTTGCTATAGTCTGGATCTGCGAGAAAATCTTATCCCATTTTTAATGCTGATAAGACAGGAAGTATTAATCTAAATCATAATTATACATATTCCCCAACACACTCACAAATGAATGAACCTTCTATTTTAATGATTAATAAATCTTTTATATTAGATAAAGAATTTTTAGACAAAGATTTTAATTCTATAGAAAATATATCTCGAAGAAAGCAATATTATCAAGTAGTTTCTTCTAAGTTTGAATAAGACTATATGAAAAAACTTTATTATAATTATTGTGAATATCATCAAATAAATATTAAGTTTTTTACTTGGTTAGAAATATTCAAACAACCAAATTATAGCTTAAACAAAAAAGGGGGTAAGGAGATACACGTAGCAACAAAATATTTAAAAACTTGGCATACACAAGAACATGGACCAGTTAGCTCAGTACATCCGCCATTAGAAAATATCCAAATTAAAGTCGGAAATAGAGATGTAGTCGCAGCACCTTTTAAAATAACAGATAAAATAACAGAATCACAAGTAACAATAAAAGAAGTAAAAAATATTATGGAACAAAATAATTATACAAATCAATGCTTAGAAACACTAGGAAATTATTTAAATAGAATAGAGAAAAATCAAGACAAGACTACAAGTAGTATTCCAGAATTGAATAAAAACCCTAAAAAAGATACTCAAAATAAACCTTCTGTATCCTTACTCAAACCATTTGATGAAAAGAAGTATGAAATTAATTTAGGAAAAAGAACTGATGAATTATTAGATGAAATAACCAAAAGAATTTTTAATATAAACATAGTTACCTCTAAAAATAAGACAATAGCCCCTATTACAAGAGAAATAAATAATAAGATTATGGAAAATTCAGAAATTAATGCAACCCTTATGAAAGGACCTACTAATAGAAATTATTATTCTAGACCCACACCAATAGATATACAATTTGAAGAAAGACCATCTTACACTCAGAGTAAATATGATGGAGGATCTATTTATGAATGGAATATAGATGGTATGTCAAAATATCAAATTATTAATCTTTGTGTTGAAATAATAATGGTATCCACAGCTTATATGAAACAAAATAGAGTATCCCAGCAATCGGCTTTAAATATGATTACTTTAGGATTCACCGGACAACTTAAAGGATGGTGGGATCATTATTTATCTAAAATATATAAAGAGTTAATCAGAAGTTCAATTAAAATAGATAGCACGACAAATCAAGAAATTAGAGATGAACTAGGACAAACTATTCCAGACAGTATAAATACCTTGATATATACCATACTTCGTCATTTTATAGGTGACCCTAATACAATCATTGATAGAGCAGGAGAAATACTAAATCATCTTAGATGTAATAAATTAGAAGACTTTAGATGGTATAAAGACACTTTCTTAAGTAAAGTATTGCTTAGATCAGACTGTTTTAGAGACTATAGGAAAGAAAGATTTATTTCAGGATTAACAAAGTTATTTGGAGAGAAAATTAAACAAAAGCTTAGAGATTTACACGGAGGAATAATAAATTATAACATGCTTGCTTATGGTGATATTATTTCTTATATTAATTCTGAAGGATTAGCTTTATGTACAGATTTAAGACTAAAAGCTCAAATGAAGAAAGAACAAAAGGGTTGGGTCTAGAATGGTATATTCCATTCATAAATAGATCCTCCATCATATTTACTTTGAGTGTAATATGGTCTTTCTTCAAATTATACATCTATTGGTGTGGGTCTAGAATAATAATTTCTATTAGTAGGTCCTTTCGTAAGGGTTGCATTAATTTTTGAATTTTCCATAATCTTATTATTTATTTCTCTTGTAATAGGGGCTATTGTCTTATTTTTAGAGGTACCTATGTTTATATTAGAAATTCTTTTGGTTATTTCATCTAATAATTCATCAATTCTTTTTCCTAAATTAATTTCATACTTCTTTTCATCAAATGGTTTAAGTAAGGATACAGAAAGTTTATTTTGAGTATCTTTTTTAGGGTTCTTATTCAATTCTGGAATACTACTTGTAGTATTGTCTTGATTTTTCTCTATTCTATTTAACTAATTTCCCAGTGTTTCTAAGCATTGATTTGTATAATTATTTTGTTCCATAATATTTTTTTACTTCTTATATTGTTACTTGTGATTCTGTTATTTTATCTGTTATTCTAAAAGGTGTTGCGACTACATCTCTATTTCCTACCTTAATTTGGATATTTTCTAATGGCGGATGTACTGAGCTAACTGGTCTATGTTCTTGTGTATGCCAGGTTTTTAAATATTTTGTTGCTACGTGTATCTCCTTACCCCCTTTTTTGTTTAAGCTATAATTTGAATATTTCTAACCAAGTAAAACTTAATATTTATTTGATGATATTCATAATAATTATAATAAAGTTTTTTCATATAGTCTTGTTCAAACTTAGAAGAAACTACTTGATAATATTGCTTTCTTCGAGATATATTTTATATAGAATTAAAATCTTTGTCTAAAAATTCTTTATCTAATATAAAAGATTTATTTATCATTAAAATAGAAGGTTCATTCATTTGTCAGTGTGTTGGGGAATATGTATAATTATGATTTGGATTAATACTTTCTGGTTGTTCTACAATATATACTGGTTGTGATATATTATCATTTTATTGTAAACCAGAAAATCTTTCTGAATTAACTTTTGAAGTTTGTTCTGAATCTATATTTTTTCTTTGAGGAAAATTAGATATTTGTAGTGTAGTTTTTCTATTGGGTGTAAATCTGATTTCTACAGTTCCATCATCTTGTTCTATAATTTGTTCTAAATTCCAATTTTCTTTAATTTTTGAAGGGTTTATTTTAGAAAGTCCATTCACTGGTTAGTTGAATTTGATTCCATTCTATACTTTTAGGTATTACTGTGTTACTTTTATGGATTTGTGCTTGTAATAACATTGTACATCCTGGAGGACCAGAAATTAAACATCTAGGATTAATAGTAGTTGTCATGGTTTTATAATATATTCTATATACTAAAGCAGAATTACTAGATTTTTCTTCCATTAAATATCCATTAGTTTTAATATTTAAAGTTAACACTTTGAGTATATTAGGATCACGTAAATATACTGAGAAATTTGGATAACAATCAAAATATATGGGTCCATCACATAAGCTTGATTCTGCTATGCCTAATAAAGAATCTACATATTTTAAATGTCTAGCATCTCTTAGACTAAGCATGACTGAAGTGTTTAAACCATTTCTAGTTAAAGGCTTCATAGCTACTTGAACTAATCTTATATGTAAATAGTTATAACCTTGAGCCTTATGTTCTTCAATAATTGATTTAGATAATAACTGGTAAATATCATACTTTGAATTATATGGTATTGTTTGTTCTACTGTTCTAATATTATAATCCATTTTTAATTCCATTATTCATTTCTGATAAATTTTTTGTATTTCTACTTTAAGGATATTCCAATTTGCTAAATTATTTTCTATATTAATATAATTTTCTTGTCTTTTAAAAATGGTGGTATCTTGATTTACAGTTGAACTACTACCCGTTGTACTACTGCTAGTTTCTATTTCATAAGCTTTGCTAGAACTGGGTTTTACTGGTTTCTTAGCTTTAGCTAGATCAGAAATATTTCCAAATATTCTATTCATCATCTTTTCCACAGAGACTGAAATCTTAGAGACTGATTGTTTGCCAACCCAAAACTCCCTTAAACGGCACACACTAGCCTAACCAGGATTAACAGGACGCCAGGCGAAAAGAGAGATCAATCTAAGACCAGATCAAATCTATGACGAAGATGAATATAGAATCTAGGAAATTTCTAACCCAACTTGGCTCTGATACCAATTGACGCCCAGTCACAATAAAACTAAAATATAATCTATTTAAATTAATCTAAAGTGTAATTATAAATATTTTCAGTAAATCTTTCGGGAAAAACTACTTGAATATAATTATATTCAAAATGAACATTAAATTTAAAAATTAAAATTGAATCTAAAATAGGATCATAAGGATTAACACAAAATACTACGGAAATTTCAAAGTAATATTCATCTAAATTAGCTGAATAAACAAGTCTATAATAAAAATTAAATCTAGGAAATCCTTCAACATATAATTGGAAATCTGGATTTGTATTCATTGATAAAATACTTACAGAGATTCTAAGGATTACAAAGGATAAGTGGTAGAGTGGACAAGTGATTACAACGCTTAAGTGATGCCTTCCACAAGTCGGGGCTATCACTTATATAGACTGTCTGAGAATTATCTAGAGACTGAAAAGACTATTCTAAGCTTATCTTCTGCAAACTGATATAATTATCCTATGTATACAATTTAGACTAGGTACTGCAAATATTAGATAGTTACATTAAATGCTTTTGACTTTAAACTAGCTTAAATCTACTTCAGGAGGGGGGCCTTCTTTTGTAGGAGTTCCCGAGCCTTTTCATCTGGTGCTTGGCTTAAAGTAGTCATAAAGACAAGATGTCATTTTCAACTTTTTGATTTTTGACTTTTGACTTTTGATTTTTTTTTTCATGACTTTATTAACACCTGTTCTTATAAAGTACAGCCTACTGATATGGTCGGTTGTAGGCTTTGCTACGGTCTGCGCCGAACTAGTCAGCTGCTATAGTCTGGATCTGCGAGAAAATCTTATCCCATATTTATTGCTGAAATCTTATCTAAACTGGAGCGTAAGCAATGACGTATCTTCTACATTTGAGAGAAAAATTTTAAACCATAACAATCATCTTCATTATACACATGTATATGTATATATGTATATATATACATATACATATTCTTGCCATCGGCAGGATGACGAGTGGTCGCTCATGCTCTTCTTACTCATCTCCATCTCACCTTCTCTCTATTAGCTAACTCTTTCAAATCGAAGGTTGATTGTGAGAAATCAACGAGGCTGCATCACTTAATTTGTAGTGAAGAAATGAGATATGGGAGGAATTACTTAAATTCTCAAGTCAAGCGAAGATCACGGCGCCAAATGGTCGTTCAGCGCCATTCAGAATTTTTTTCTCCCTGGTGATCAGTCAGCCGAAAGCTTTATTGTCTTATTTGAAAAATGATTTTTCTCAAATTGCAACTTGGTCCCAATCTTCTAGATTTTCATAAAAGCCACCTCACAACTTCTTAATTTTATAAAAATTACCACATAATTTCTCAATTTTACAAAAAAAATATCCCAACATTTAAAAAATTTTCGGGTTATCACAGGTTGTGTGTGGTGAAGAATTGAGCTCCAAAAATTCCTTTCTTCTCACTAATCTGAGAATGGTTCTCACTTTATTCTCTATTCATCTTCTCTTTTTCTCTCTCTTTCTCTCTTTATTTTTTTCATTCTCTCCCTTTTCTCTTTCTTTTTCTTAATTATAATGCATTCATAACACTTTGAGAAATTTTGGGGTCTCAGATACTTTGTTTACAATATCACATGACTCAAAACCTACTTTGTTAATAATATCACATAGCTCAAAACCTACTTTGTTGACAAGCTCAAATTGAGCAATTACCGATAACAATCTTGTAAATTATTTTTTCCACAACAAATAATATTCATTCAATTTTTTTTTTAAAAAATATATACTCATTTTAGAAAAAACTAAGTCCATGCACCATCCTCAAATAGGTGGCCACATGGCACACTCTTTGGCCAATGAAAATGCCAAGTATGCAACAAGAATAAAAATAAAAATAATAATAATAACCATATATAAAAAAAAATGCTAAAAAAATTTTTGGGGTCTCACAACACCACCCCCTAAAGAGCATTCTGTGCATTTGGGGAAGTGACAAGAGCAACCATTATTTTGTAAATAAGAAACATCAATATTTACTAAATTACCACCACGAAAATTTAATTACAAAAATGCCACCGTGCCACACTTAAGTGCTGAGTTATGTATGAAGATGCTGTGAGACCCCAAAATTTTGTTGTTAATATTATTAATATTATTATTATTTTATTTATTTAATTTCATTTTTGAATGGAAATTTTGATGCACACATGTCGTATTGTCAATTGACCTAGAGTGTGCCATGTGACCTTTATTTGAGGAGAGGTGCATGAGCCTTGTGTGCACCCCTATGAGACTCCAAAATTTTCAATAGCATTTTTTTATTTTTTATTATTTTATTTTTATTTATTTATTGCACACAATTTTTTTTCTTGAAACAAATTATCCACAAATTCAGCCAACATGAGGACGTGGGAGGCTTATTTAGTGTGTCCTTGCAAAGCCGCCCCTGAGGGGAGGCCCAAGAGGCCTCCGCCTTGGGCATCCCAAAAAGGGGTGATTTTGAGGGGCATTCATTCATCTCGAATCTACCCTACATACGGCCATCAGCCCAAGCCCGAAAAAAAAACAATTCAACCCATTAAAAACCAATATAGCCCATGAAGCTTCAACCTTTTTTTTTTTTGAATAGCCCAATTACCCAAATGCCCAATCTAGTCCTACAGCCCATCTCACAAATGCCCAATAGCCCAAATGCCCAATAGCCCAAATGCCCAAATCAGCCCAATCATCTTCCATTTGATAAGTCTCTCTTTAGCCGAGCTAAAAAATAGCCTAATCTCCCCCCACACACCTCAAACTTTTTTTTTCGATAAGTCTCTCGCACAGTCCACTTGCACAATCATCTCCCATTTCTCAAATCTCACCCACAGTCCCTCCTCTCATTCTCGAACACGACTTACAACGGTGCCGCGGTGGGCAACGGTGAAACCAAAATTTTGCAAAAAAAAAAAAAAAAATAGTCAATAGGGGCATCGTTTTAGGAGCTCGCCTATGGCATCCAAAACCTCAGGGCCGGCCCTATGTCCTTGGGATACTATTCAAGGCATGGGAGTGTTATGAATTATTGATCAATTATTGAATGGGTGGATGCCCACCACCACCACCAATCATATTTATTATGATTGAATGGATATCAGTTATATATTATATATATATATATATATATATATATATATATATATATCTGTGTGTGTGTGTTATGAAATTATTGGTGTTAGTGGATGTCACCACTAGGTATATATTATACATATCTATAACATAATTGCCTACAATGGATTGCCCACCGCTTATCCATGGAAAAGATAATATTTTATAATATACCAATAATACATATTATGTATTATAAAAGATGTATTCTGTGATAACCCATCTAAATTTTTTTTTTTAATATTTAGGTTATTTTAGATAATCAATTATATTATGAGAGCCCAAAATTTCTTGTAGTGTGTGTGTGTGTGTGTGTGTGTGTGTGTGTAGATATATATTGTTGCTATTTAATTTTATGCATTTTTAATGCACACTTGGCATTTTGCCATTGGGCCATGAAGTGTGCCATGTAACCATCATTTGAGGATGGTGTATAAGATTTTGTGTGCACTCTTGGGTGATATTTAATTAAATGATAAATGTAAGAATGGTAAATGTGAGAGTGGTAGATGGAGTAGTAGATGAGAGATTAGTAGATGAAAGAAGGGTGGATTTGAGAATGCTGGATGAATTTGTGAATGGTGGATGAATGTGAAAATGGTGGATGTGAGAATTTCTTTATAGATACTCATTCCAAATGTTAATGAAGACATGGGTAGAGAAGAGAGAAATTAAAGAAAGAAAGAGAATGAAGGGTGCATTCTTGTCAAATTTTCCAATTTGGCTTTTAAGGTAAATTTTATTTATATTTGATTTTCACATTTGGGTTGGATTTTTTTATATAATAAATAAGGTATAGAATTATTGTGAGACCCTGAAATTTAATTGCATAATATATGAATATATGTATGCATGAATATATATATGTATAAATCTATACATATTTCTGAATATATAAATTTTTATTCATTAATTTGCTTGCACATATGGTTGATTTTTATTGGGCCAAATGTCCAAACATGGAATGAGGGATTAGGCAGTCAATGGTGCACCTTAATGCACCCAAATTCCGATCTTGCTTGGCAACCAAGGCCACCAATGAGGGAGAGCCAAATAGTGTCTTGGTGACCAAGGTCACCAATGATAAGCAACCACCTGGTTTCTTGAGCATCAAGGCCTCCAATGAAGTTTAACCAGCTGGTGCTAAGTCTAAGGATCAGTCAAAAAGGGATAAAGATGATCTAGTTTCAGCCAATGGGGAATTTACACCAGGAAGAGAGAGATGAAGATAATTATCTTGGGTAATACGGTTCAAAAGGGAAAAAGAGAGAGAGAAGCTTCCTGAATCTGGAGAGAGAAAGTCTGGTGGCAAAAAGAAGAAAGCAAAAGAGAGAGAAAGAGAAGGAAAAAGAAGGAAGAGAAGAAGAGAGAAAATTTTCCATATTTTCGGACTGTTGAAAGGGGCACTTTTGGACAACTTTTGGGAGTTCAAATCTGCACGAAAATCCCAAGTAAGGTATGATTCTCATACCTTGTATATTCCTTGACGAATTTGAATGAATTTGGGGAGTTTTGGAAGCCATTACAAGCTCCTAAAACTCACCCAAAGTTCATAAAAATCATGTTTTCATGTAATTTCATGTGAAATTCAATTTTGATATACATGACGAATTGGAACTCCATATGGCATTAAACTTTCTCCTTGTAGTCATATTAACATACCTTAGTGAGCCCAAGTGTTAATTGTGACTGTAGAGTGAGAAATTTTAGAGAGAGAAAGCTTCCATGAAGCTTTAATGGTAGAAACCATGGTAATTTTTCAATTTTCATCCTAAACGACCTAACTGAAAGTTGTGGCTATTTTTCATGGATACTAGAGGTTCAACCATGAATTATCATGGTGACCTCATATTTTTCCCATTATTATATTATTTTCAGTGAATTTTCGAAGCCGTGGGAAAGAAAAATACCCAGAAAATAGTGGTTAATTCTAAAAATTCCAAATTTTGAATATGTTGTAGAGGATAATTTTAGGGAAATTTAGAAACTGGTTTCATCGAATTTGGAGTTTTGTAGAGGGATAAATGAAAGAAACAAAATCTGAGAAAATATGAGAAAATAGTGGAAGAAGATGAACAGTAACCAAGTCACCCCCACGCGCGCGTGAGGCCGCCATGTGTCCCCCAAATTTTTTTAAAATGTGTAATTTTTAATTTTAATTATGTTTGAGGTAGTTTGGGGTGTGTTTAGTCGCTAGAAAATTCCTGGTGAATTTTTAAAGTTTCGCGCAGTTTTTAAAAGTCAAAATTTTGACTTAAACCCTATAAATTTCTAACAAATTTTACCCCAAACTACTTCATACATATTTCTACACATATTTTAATATTTTTGGTAAATTGAAACGGGACTGAGAACTCCCCATTAATTTTCTGCAAATTTTTGAAATTAATTAAGGGTTTTGGGAAAAATTTTATTCATAAATTGATTAAATTTCTAAAAGGAAATTATTCCCTTGACCTAGGACTAATCCTTAGACTTATTTATGATATGTTTTGGGTCAATATGCGTAGCGGAAGCGTGGTAGGTCCATAACCCATAGGCCACAGGATCGAAACCCAAAATTTTATGCAAACAAATGTTGAAAATAATGGTGAAACTGAATATAGTTATT
The DNA here is from genome assembly GCA_017140935.1 of Hamamelis virginiana. Taxonomy (NCBI): domain Eukaryota; kingdom Viridiplantae; phylum Streptophyta; class Magnoliopsida; order Saxifragales; family Hamamelidaceae; genus Hamamelis; species Hamamelis virginiana. The sequence goes on from JAESVK010000164.1 coordinate 1,557,660, forward strand.
ATTGTTACCATAATTCTTACTGTGATAATTATTTATTTATGATTTTATATAATTGGATAAATGCATGAATTATCCTGCAAATGAGATATATGCTTGAGTCAATATGTATGAACTGTATGCACAAATTATCCTGCAATGAGACATATGCTTCAATTGATATGCCATGAAGTGTATGCATGAATTGTCATACATAAGCCGTAGACATGAGATATATGCCATGTGCATCGCATGAAATATTTACATCTGGCACGAAGCACAATTACATGCGAGATATTGTGAAAAAGTGGTGGCTCCAGTGAGTGAGCATGATGATCCATATGCATAGCATTGATATAACCGGCATGCATATTATGAACTGTGATTATGAACTGTGGAAACGAAGAGTTGAGATACCACCGATGGACAAATGATCCTGGAAACAGTTGGTGCACTAATATATCACCCTTGCCTAAATAACGGCAAGTAAATCCTCTTGTCAATGAGTGGCAATCGCGGTAGGTCCTAAAAAGGTGGGGACTGGGTGATATACATACCCTAGCACCGAGGGCGAAGGTATGTTGTTGTGGTGGATGGTTGTGTATCCTAAAATGAGGTAGCCATCCATGTGAATTTTTTGTTTTGTTTTGCAGGACAGAGAAAATAGCGGAACAAAGAAAATGGCAGGTATGACTGGATGAGCATTGCATTGTATATCTGTCATATGCATAAAACATACACATTGTGTGAGATCATTTATTGTGAAAGAGTGATGAATATATTCTGTAATATGAAAATAAATTACAGATATGATAATTTTATTATGGGATGTTGATTTCTGTATTATGAAAATGAATTACGAATATGATAAAAGAACTTGTTGAAAATTTTGAAATTCCTGATATTTCTTTTAAAAAATGTTGTGTGGTATTTGAGGTTTATGAATCTTACTGAGCAAAAGTGGTCTTGCTCACCCCGTGTTTTTTCTCCCCCCCTCCAGGACCATTACATCAGTAATCTTACATGGATATTTTGGGAATATTGGACATCGTGGAAGCTTTCTTGGCAACGCTGTTCGTTCTCTATTGTGGACATTTGGTTTGGGTTTGTATTAAAAATATTTTGGGTACATTATGGGATTGTACTCGTGATATAGACTAGTACTCAGCGCTATCTTCTTTTGAGATGATGTACATATTTTAAATTTCTGCATTTGAGTATTTAGTAAAAACCTTATTAATTTTAAATGGTGATATCTGAAGATAAGCGCTTGGTATTTCTGTCATTGTAGCACTTCCGCATAGGGGTTACCCCGGGGCGTTACAATTATTCTTGTGTTTTTTATGTTTAAAATAATATTTAAATTAAGATTTATGGTTTTGATCAAATAACTCTAACTCTAAAAACCATGCGTTGTTTTTACACCATCTTGTGTTCTAACTCAAATTTATAATGATTTTTTTTATCTATACATCATTTCATTAATATTTTAAGAAAAAAGTGTTGGTATGTACTTGATCTTGTATGAAATTTTGGATTGATGAGTGTTTGATTATTTTCTTTTTGATTATTTCATGGGTGTTTTATTATTTCGAGTACACTGTTTCCTTATCCGGTGAGTGGTGTGATTGTGAGACCCTAAAACTTTGTTGGCATAATACATGCATATTGTATACATCCGTTTTTTACCATGAGTATGGTCACTAATGGTTGCCTATGATTTGAGGTGAAATAGGGTGTTAAAACCCTAAGTTGCCAGTTTTACCCTTGTGAGCAATTAGATTAGAGGTCATTATCGCATGTAGGTTTTTAGGTCAGATTGAGTCGATTCTTCTTGAATTTAGTTTTTAGAGAGTCTAGAAATATCCCTGTTAAATTTCATGGCATTCTGAGCTAGGCTTGATAGGAAATTAGGCCTTTTGTGACTTGAAGGGCAGTGTTGTCCTTTGAATCACAAAAGCTCTGAATGACTGTCGGTCTTGTCTCGAATGGCCTCGAGGCTTTGGCATGAATATTTAGGGTGTGTTTGGTAGCTAAGTTGATTAGTGGCAAGATTCATAGAGCCTCTAGGCTCATGTCTGGCTCTTAAGGCCCAAGGGGCCCTTTTAATATCAGATTAGGGTTTCGACTGAGAACAACTGGGATTCTATCTTTTTATCAAATCAAAGCCTTCAAAAGCTTTAAAACACTTTCTTAAATTTTTTCAAAACTTGTTTCGAGAAGTATAAATAATTTCGAAAGTGATCGGTTAGCAGATTTCAAAACCCTAATTTGGGCCGGCAGGCCCTAAATAGCTAATCGGCTGACTTTTCCCTAAAACCTTGACTTTGGTCAATGCATTCTCACTTCAAATACTTCTTAAAACATGGAGAATCGAATCACGATCGTTTTGGCGCTTGAATCGTCGAATTTGAATTTGAAACAGGCCTGAAAAGCCGAAACAAGCCGAAACCGGGTCTAAACGGGCTGATATAGGCCCATATAGGGCAAAATTGGGCTGGAGGCTCGATGACCATTCCCCAAGGGACGGCCAACCGTCCCAAGGTGGATGGTCATCAGAGATTTTGGCCTACAGCTGCTATTTTTCAGTCTTTAGATTTCTTGGGACTTTACTAAGTGTCTAGCTCGGCCTTGGGGACTTTGGGATGAATTTGAAGACCTTGGAAGACTGGATTATGACCCTTGGATCATTCCTAAGTGATTCAATGTGAGCCATTGATCAATTTGAAGCTTTCCTATAAATACAGGGCCCTGAAATTAGTTTTAGCACAACACACAAGGCATTTAGAGAGCCAAATTGGAAGAGTAAAGCCTTAAAGCATTATACCAGCCCCCCTAGCAACTTTAGCTACATCTTTGAAGCCCTTAGAGGTTGAAGAAGAAGCTAAAAAGCAAAGGTCAAGGAGGCAAAAAGGTTAGTGCAATTAATTATTGTGCTTTGTTTTAAAGATTTGCATATCTCTTCTTCTTCTTCTTCTCTTCTTCAATGTCTCTATTGTGCTAGGAATAGATGCTTAGGTTGAGTCTTCATATTTAGGAATAATTGGTTGTTGCATATAAATTGGTTAGTATGAGATTTACATGATTAACTTAGTAAAGTTTGATTATTTAAAATAGTTTTGCAAATAGGGTCTTAGTTTATTATTTAGTATGCATGTTAGCACTTTTTTTTAGTATTTTGGGTGAACTAATAATGGTCTTAAAGCCATTTAAAGTGAGTATTCAAATCTGTCCAGATTTGAATATCCACTTTAATGTGACTTAATCACCATTCTTAATCCACTTTTTGTATTGTTTTACATATGGTAATCTTAGTATATCATATTAGGTTGCATATTAGATCATTTACACCATTTTTTATTCTTTATTTTTATGGGTTTTGATTCCGCTTTTTGATCGCATTTAAATCTGTCCAAGGTTTAAAAGTAACCTTAAAGTGGATTAAAAATAATTTTTAGGATCAAAACTAACTTAGAAACATGCCTAGGTTCATATAGATCACTTAGTTTGCATTTAGGACATTTTTCATGCATTGTTTACATTCTTGATTGCATTTTTTATGTATTTTCTAGAAATTCCAGCATGTATAATGTTAGTATTTTAGGTGTTTAGACTAATTTAAGAGTAGTTAGAGACCCTAGGATTAGGGGGGTCGCTTGACCCTACTTAGGATTGTTCTTTGTTGTAAGAATTACAATAGGAATAGAGTTCTATTTTATTTAGGAATCTACTTCGAGAAGGATTCTACAAAAATGATTTTGAAAGAATTCAAATTGGAATGAAATTCCATCCCTTACGAAAAAGTGTTTCGATCAAATTCAAACTCTCGAAGCTAGAGTCCTAGATAGGATAGAGTCTTTTTGACTATGTGGTTCATTACAATAGGAGAGTCCAAGGTAATCGAACTACGTGGACTTTGATTCTTATTAAGAAATTGGTAAGGTACGTAGGTAGTCAATAGGGCACAAGTCCAATCTTAGGATGACTCTATGTCTCCTAAGGTCTTTAGGATTTTGATTCTTTATTATTACTATTATTTATTATCTAGTATTATCTACACTATTTTCTTGGTTGATTAGTTATGATAGGGTTGTTTTTATGAGATTTTTATAAAGCCCAAAATTAATTAGGAGACCTCTAATTAGGGTGAAGTGGGTGCCTACAAGGAGTTCTTTGGAACCTTCCCACTTCATAACCTAGCCCCTGAATCCAACTTTGATTCGAAGACCATGTTTTTTCAAAAAATGGGGTCATTGTTTTATTGAAAATAAAACTCTTTTTTATGGTTTCCTTATTCCTTAAAAATAAGGTGGCGACTCCAAGTTTTTTCTCAAACTTTTATCCTTTTTCAAAAACTCAATCTTGAGTGGATAATAGAGAAGGATAAATGTGGATAATAGAGAAGGATAAATCGAGACGGATAAAGATCATCCACAATTCACAATGATTTAAGTGAAACGGCCTGTAAATCCCTAGGTCGCTGGTTCACACACACACACACACACACACACACATATATATTTATTCATTCAATTATTTATCTTGTTTGTACACATGGCACACCAAGAGTGTGCCAAGTGTCTAGTGATTGATGAGGGTATAGTTGTGATAACCCGAAATTTTTTTCGCATTTTATTATTTTAAATGTTGGGGTATTTTTGTAAATTTGAGAAGTTATGTGGTGGTTTTTATAAAATTAAGAAATTTTGGGGTGGCTTTTATAAAATTTATAAACATTTGGATCAAGTTGCAATTAAAGGAAATAAATTTCTCAAAAGTCCAAGAGACCATTCGGCGGGTTGGTTTGGCGTCGAAGACTTTCCAAATACCGACGAACCGACCTCCATGATTTTCGTCTGATTTGAGAATAAATTAAATTAAAATATTTTATGTTTTATGTTTTTTTTTATCCTTTGGATTCATCCACGATCATAAAAGCAAACTCTGACATTATTATATATATATTAATATATGTGCCGAAAGCAAACTTTGACATTATAATATATATATATATATTAAAGGTAAGTTATCATTCAGAGAAAGAGTGTGTTTTCTGGAAAAAGAAAATAAAATAAAAGAGAACATAAGTGGCTGCCTAATTAGTGAGAGAAAGAGACGAAAGAAGTAGTTGAGGAGAGGAACTGGTATTTGCATGGGGTTGAAATCTGTAAGTCAAGTGGGTGAAGACTGCAATTATAAAAAGGGAATAGGAATCCCACACAAGGCATTCAATCTTTTTTTCTCAATCCTCAGTTTGACAGAAAATAGAAATACAGAAAGATTCAGAGTGAGAAAAGAGAGTTAGAGAGAAAGAGCCGAAACAAAAGAGTTGTTGCAGCAAGCATTTGCAAGGTAAATTTTATTTGATTTTCACATTTAGGTTGGATATTTTTATAATAAATGAGGTATAGAATTAATCTTGTGGTTTTGATGTTTAAAATAATATTTAAATTAAGATTTATGATTTTAATTAAGGGATTTGTGAAAGATTTGCAAAATAAATATTAACTTGGGATTTTGTGAGATTTATGCCTAAAACTTTGTGGATCTCAAAATCCAACCGTAGGATTAGAGTATTTCTGGTGTAGTTATTACTCTTAAGGTTTTTTTTTTTTTTTTTTTATTGTTATTTTTATGGTGGATTTAAAGTTTGAGATTAAGATTTGGTGATTTGATAGGCATTTGTGAAATTTGGGGCGTTTTGAACACTATTTCGCGCATATGTGGGTATTTTGTGTCAACTTCACATGTTCATAACTTTCTCATACGAAGTCCGTTTTGGGAGTTCTTTATATGCCTAGAAAGCTTGAGAAGTCTAGTTTCTGAATATATAAGTCTTGTGGTCAGATTTAAAGTAGAGAGAGTTATTACCGGAATACCAAGTACTACTCTTTTTGGGTACATTCATTTATTGTCCGTTGTATATCTTTTAAACCACTTAGTATTTGACCATGAAATTCGAGGTGTATCATCTTGACATACTTGGGGATATGTCTTGGAAATCGTAAGTCCTTTGATTTAATATTTTTGGGTATTTGATCCGTAGGTTCATGAGTGAATTGTTTAGAAGTACGGGTTGTTGTACTTTAGGGATTTTTAGATCCTTTATGCTTTATTCTTAATTTTCCTTGCATAAATTAGTATTTCTAGATTTGGAAGGTCTTTAAAATGACCGTTTGCATTGGGTGCATTGAGCATTGCATTTTGGAGGCTTGTGGAGCCATATGGATTGGAAAACACTGTGATATTGAGGTAGGAATATGTAACCTTGTACCTATTGATAATGATGGGATAATTTTAAATGCTTTACAAATTTTATAACTTATAGATCATTTTAAACATCATTGTTTATTATATTGAGAAATGGATACATGGAATATACTGCTTTGTAAACTGTTGAAACTGTGTGGCACGTTTATAAAATGAAAACCAAGGCATGACACTAAAAGGTTTTCAAAATCTTACTTCCATTGCTGGGTAAACTATTTTTGGTACTGAATATAAGTATTCATAAACATGGGAATGAGCTCTTTATTTATTGAAAATATAAAAAAAGGGCATATATTGACACTGTTTATATAAATAAAATTGAAACATTTGGTTTTATAATTATATGCCTGATTTTATAAAATGATTTATAAATGAGAGGATTAAGCGATATTTTAAATAGCTATTCCCTTGATTTTATTAAACTGAATGTTGTGAAATGAAAATGATATTTATAACCAATGTTACATGAATGTATTTTGAAAAGGTGACTTGCCTTATGATATTATTATGAAATGAAATGTGTGACAATGATTTATGCATGGTTGGCAAATGTGATATTATTATGCAATGAAATGCATGGAATGTTATATATTTTAGCTTAGTCAGTATTCAAAAAGGGCGTAGTGTCATGGGTTGGACCTGAAGGAATTATAAGGGCGTAGTGTCCTGGGTGGAGCCTTGAGCATCACCTGAATGAAAATAGTCCATGCAAGTAATTTACCATCGATGAAGAACCCGTTGTGGTTATGATATATTTTAGAATGCTGCGCTAAGGGCTCGTTAGCCTGAAAGACAGCCCGATACTTTCGTGAGCCAAATGAATGAATTGATGGATATGGAATGTGAACAGATGGAAATGGAAATGGAACGGTTTGATGAACATGGAATTGGTTATGGTTTTCACTGAAAGTCCACACAGGTTTGGAATTATTATTTGTATGGTTTTAAAACTGATATGAGAAAATTATGATATTTACATATTCCATGTATCCCAAAATTATTGTTAAGTGGTAAAGGTTATATTATTCCTACTGAGCACGTTGAAGCTCATCCTACCATTAATACATATTACAGGTTTACTGGAGGTGTATTTTGGCTTGGTATAATCCTACGCTTAGGGATTGATGGGTCATCATCAGGGTAGATTCTGCATTTTTACGAGATATGTATTTATATTCATAGATTCTTAGGATTCCTCATTGTATGAATTGTCCGTATTATTGGCATTATCATGATTTGTACTATTATTTGATGTAAAGCGTTTGGGACATACTGAATGTACATATCATTTCATAGTTGAATATATATATTCTTTGTCTCTCGTGAGGAAATACGGATGAGCAAAACAGTTTGTAGTTCCATCTTGACACGTGTCGACCTATCCGGAAGGGTCTATACACGGACGTCAAGTTGGGGCGTTACAGAATGTTAATTAGTAGATCTAAATGGGAATTCATTCATTGCATATAGTGGATAGGTGAGACTTTAGAAATAGTGCATGCATCATGTTTGTGTGCTGATGGGTAGACATGCCAGGATTGGATTTGGTTTTCCGTTGAATTTCTGATATTGAGCTGTTGGGCTCTGTGAAAGTTTATCGGTTAGAAGTTTTGAGTATTGATACTTGATCCATACATGTAGAATGAGTAAAGTTTTGGTGTAGTAGTATGGATACGTATTATCTAAGAAGGTTCTGTCTAAGAAGATTGGTATTTAAGCGTATCCATTGTGACCCTCCAATCTTTCCTAGAAACTAACTTAGTGAGTACTATTCATTTCTACGGAAAAATTTATCAAGATAATATCGAGAAGTAGGGCTTTAAATCCTAATAGATTTGAAAATTTGATGGGAAAATTAATTTTTGGCTTATGGAAGTCAAGAATATTTTTTTGAATAATTGTGATTGGTATAAATCTTGGCAGGAAAGTTGGTTTACTTTCTTGTTGGTATTAAAGTGGTTTCTTTTGGGATTGGAGAACTTTGTTGTTTTCTAGAAAATGGTCTAATAGTAGGGATTCCTTGTTAAAGGAATTGGAGATAGTCGTATAGTTGAATATTGTATTACCAGTGTTAAGTGAGGCATCATGTCTAGGATGCTAAAGTAAAACTATGTTCTCAGTAAAAGGGTGTTGTTCAAATGTTAAAATATATTGGTGACGAGTTATGGAAAGGTCACTGGTTTGTTTTTGGTGAAAGTCTCATTTTGTTCTATGGTGGTATAAGTGTAGATAAACTTGGTTGGAATTAGTTGATGCTTAATAAGTTTAATGTTATGACATGGAAAGAAAAAAATGAAAGGATGTGAGAATCATTTTAAGAGTAGAGGGAGAATTTTTAGAGAGAGAAAGCTTCCATGAAGCTTTAATGGTGGAAAATATAGGTATTTTTCATTTTTCTTATCAAACGATATAAATGGAGGTTCTAGTTATTTTTCATGGATACTAGGAGTTCAACCATGAATTATCATGGTGGTCTCATAGTTTTCCCATTAATAAATTATTTTTGGTGAAGTTTTGAAGCCATAGGAGAGAAAATTTCCTAGAAAATAGAGATTATTTCCAAAAATTCTCAATTTTGGATATGTTTTACAGGACGATTTTAGGGAAATTTAGAAACTAGTTTCATTGAATTTGGAGTTTTGTAGAGGGAGAATCGAAGGAAACAAAATCTGCAAAAATAGGAGAAATTTGGGAAGAAGATGAACAGTAACAAGGAGCCACCCCCACAAGCACGTGGTGGTGCGTAAGGGCGCGTGCACCTGCCACATGTCCCCAATTTTTTTTATAATGTGTATTTTTCAATTTCAAATATGTTTGAAGTGCTTTGGGGTGTGTTTGGTCACTAGAAAATTCCCGGAGAATTTTTAAAGTTTCGTGCAATTTTTAAAGGTCAAAATTTTGACTTAAACCCTATAGTTTTCTAACAAATTTTGCCCTATACTACTTTATATATGTTTTTACACATATTTTAATATTTTTGGTAATTAAAACGGGACTGAGAGCACCCCATTAATTTTCTGCAAATTTTTGAAATTTATCAAGGGTTTTGGGAAAAAATTTATTCACAAATGGATTGAAATTATAAAAGGAAATTATTCATTCGACCTAGGGATAATCCTTGGACTTATTTAGTAGATGTTTTGGGTCAGAGTGCGCAGCGGAAGCGTGGTGGGTTCGTAACCCATTAGCCACAGGATCGAAACCCAAATTTTATACGCAAACAAATATTGAAAACAATTGTGAAATTGAATACGGTTATGTAGACATCCATTTTTGACCATGAGTATGATCATGAATGGTTGCCTGTGATTAGAGGTAAAATAGGGTGTTAAAACTCTAAGTTCCCAGTTTTACCCTTGTGGGTAGTTAGATAGAGGTCATTATCACATGTAGATTTTTAGGTCAGATTGAGTCGATTCTTCTTACATTTAGTTTTTAGTGAGTCTAGGAACATCCCTGTAAAATTTTATGGCATTCTGAGCCAGGCTTGATAGAGAATAATGTCTTTTGTGACTTAAAGGGCAGTACTGTCCTTTGAATCACAAAAACCCTGAATGACTGTCGATCTTGTCTCGAATGGTCTCGAAGCTTGGCATAGATATGTAAGGTGTGTTTGGTAGCTAAGTTGATCAGTGGCAAGGTCTGTTGAGCCTTCTGGCTCATGTTTGACCCTTAAGGCTCAAAAAGGCCTTTTCAAGCTCAGATTAGGGTTTCGACCAGAAACGATCGGGATTCGATCTTTTTATCAAACCAAAGCCTTCAAAGGCTTCAAAACACTTTCTTAAAATGTTTTAAAACTTGTTTCGAGAAGAAGAAATGATTTTGAGATCAATCGGTTAGCAGATTTCAAAACCCTAATTTGGGCCCGACAAGCCCTAAACAGCTAATCGGTCGACTTTTCCCTAAAACTTTGACTTTGGTCAATGAATTTTCACATCAAACACTTCTTAAAACATGGAGAATTGAATCATGATTATTTCGGCGCTTGAATCATCGAATTTGGACTTAAAACGGGCCTGAAAAGTAGAAAAAAAAGCCGAAACCGGATCGAAATAGGCTGAAATAGGCCCACATAGGGCAAAAGTTGGGATCACGAATCGATGACCGTCCACCAAGGGCCGGCCAACCGTCCTAGAGGGATGGCCAACCGTCCCAAGGAGGATGGTCATCGACCTCTTTGCCCAATAACTGCTAAATTTCAGTGATTTTTCTGACCGGGACTCTTCCAAGCCTTACCATGTGTCCAGTTCGGCCATGAGGACTTTGGGATGAGTTTGAAGACCTTGGAAGGCTGGTTTAGAGCCCTTGGATCATTCTTAAGAGATTTAAACTCAACCATTGATCAATTTCAAGTCTCCCTATAAATAGAGAGCTCTGAAATCAGTTTTGACACACACAATTAGCTTTAAAGAGTTAAGCTTGGAGAGTAGAGGCTTGAGCAATTGCACAAGCTTTCCCCATAGCACTCTAGCTATATTTTTGAGGTCCTTGGAGTCCTTGGAGTTTGAAAAGAAGGCTTGGAGCAAGTGGGAAGGAAGCAAAGAAAGGTTAGTAGTCATTATGTTTGAGTAGTTTGCATATTTTCTTCTTCTTCTTCTTCTTCTTTTGTGATCATGATAGATTAGGTTTTTAGGATTTGTATGCATATTAGGGATTAATTTGTTAGCATGCATAGTAGAGGTTAATTTATTATTTCTTTAGTATGCATGATAGGAAATAATTTTAGTATGCATAATATAAGTTTATAGGAATGCATGTTAGTAAGCATATTGGGATGTTATTATAGTTAGTTGTGTTTATGGATATGAATTGTGTTCGAGGGAGCATGCAAAGGTGAGTCCCTACCCTTGTGTTAATTAGAATGAACATGGTTTAGTTTATGGTATTTTATGCATATCATCACTAGGTTGCATTTAGTGCATTATTCAGCATTTTTTATTTATTATTTTGGGGTTTCAATTTACATTTAAGATCACTTTTAAATCTAAGGTTTAAAAGTGGCTTTAAAGTGGATTAAAACTCATTTTTTAGGCCTAAACTAACTTAGAAACATGCTTAGGTTCCCTTCCCATAGCTAACATTTAGGACATTTTCATGCATTGTTTACATTCTTAGTTGCATCTTTTATTTATTTTCCAGAATTTTCCAGCATGCATAATATTAGTATAATAGGTGTTTAGACTAACCTAGGACTAGCTAGAAACCCTAAGATTAGGGGGTCACTTGACCCCACTTAGGACTCTTCTTTGTTGTAAGAATTACAATAAGAATAGAGTTCTATTTTACCTAGGAATCTACTTCGAGAATAAGTCTAAAAGTGATTTTGAAAGAATTCAAAATGGAATGAAATTTCATCTCTCATAACAAGTGTTTGATCAAACCCAAACTCTCGAAGTTAGAGTCCAAGATAAAATAAAATCTCTACGATTATATAGTTTATTACAATAGGAGAGTTCTAGGGTAATCGAACTACGTGGACTTTGATCTTTATCAAGCAATTGGTAAGGTACATAGGCAGTCAATAGGGCGCAAGTCCAATCTTAGGTTGACTCGAGTCTCCTAAGATCCTTAGGATTGTGTATACTTTTGTACTATCTATTATTATTATTATATATTATTATTCATATTTTGTGGTTGATTAGATAAATAAGATCATCATGATAAGATTTTGATAAAGCCCAATAGTAATTAATAGACCTTTAATTAGGGCGAGGTGGGTGCCTACAAGGAGTTCCTTGGAACCTTCCCACTTCGTAACCTAGCCCCTGAATCCTACTTTAATTCAAAGACCATGCTTTTCCAAAATATGGGGTCAATGTTTTATTAAAAATAAAACTCTTTTTTGTGGCTTCCTTGTTCCCTAAAAATAAGGTGGCGACTCCTAGTTTTTTACAAACTCTCATCATTTTTCAAAAACCCAATCTTGAGTGGATAATAGAGAAGGATAAACGTGGATAATAGAGAAGGATAATAGAGAAGGATAAATTGAGACGGATAATGAATAATCCACAATCCACTCAAACTTTAAAGTGAACGAGAGGCCTCCCGATCCCTCGGGATATCTAGGTTGGCCGGTTCACAGATTTGCGACTCCACTGGGGATGTCGAGGGCTAAACTCCAATTAATTATTTTTGGGCTTTTCAAATTCTTAATTTAATAAAATCAATCACTTGCATTTGCATGACTGTGTGACTTGAATTCTGTACTGTGTGTGCATTGACTCTGCATGTTTAGGACGTTGTATGCTAAAGCCAACGATGAGCCTAGCCCTGGGCCCAGTTTCTTTGATTCTTGGGTTCCATGTATGCGAAAGCCATCACTCTTCTTGCCAAGTACCCTCGGGTATATCAAACGGACCAATCACGTACTGTTGGACCCACGCGGCATTCCTGATGTCACATGTGGTTAGGTATATCGATTGGACCCAGCGAGTAAGGGACACTCAGCCTACCCTTTGCATTAGTCCATGTAAACTATCTTTAGGACACATACCCTATATCGCCTGATCACACACTATTGTAATGTTATGCTGCCGGATTTTTCCACCGGTTTTGTATTGAGCCTTGACTGTGAAGTGTGTAGAACCATTAGAACCTGGATCTGTAGGACTAGACCTTTATAAAATACCCTAAACTCTTAAGGGATGTGTCCTTAAAGAGTCAAGGTACCTAATAAAGACTAGTACCCTATAGGTTCATGAGTTTAGGCTTGTGGTAGTGTTGCGCTGCCCAAATAGTAGTACTGATTTGCGAGTCTTAGGACAAGACATGAGATGTGAGACATGAGACCTGGGCTTTAGGCCCTGTAGACATCCATTTTTGACCACGAGTATGATCATGAATGGTTGCCTGTGATTAGAGGTAAAATAGGGTGTTAAAACCCTAAGTTGCAGTTTTACCCTTGTAGGTAGTTAGTTAGAGGTCATTATCGCATGTAGGTTTTTAGGTTAGATTGAGTCGATTATTTTTGCATTTAGTTTTTAGAGAGTCTAGGAATATCCCTGTAAAGTTTCATGGCATTCTAAGTCAGGCTTGATAGAAAATAAGGCCTTTTGTGACTTGAAGGGCAGTGCTGTCCTTTGAATCACAAAGGCTCTGAATGGCTATCGATCTTGTCTCGAATTGTCCCGAGATTTTGGCATGGATATTTAAAGTGTGTTTTGTAGCTAAGTTGATCAGTGGCAAGTTCTGTTAAGCCTTCTGGCTTGTGTTTGGCTCTTGAAGCTCGAAAAACCCTTTCAAGCTCAGATTAGGGTTTCGACCAGGAACAACCGGGATTCGATTTTTTTATCAAACCAAAGCCTTCAAAGGCTTCAAAACACTTTCTCAAAACGTTTTAAAACTTTTTTCGAGAAGAAGAAATGATTTCGAGAGCAATCGGTTAGCATATTTCAAAACTCTAATTTGGGCCCGGCAGGCCCTAAACAGCTAATTGGTCAGCTTTTCCCTAAAACTTTGACTTTGGTCAATGCATTTTCACTTCAAACACTTCTTAAAACATGGAGAATCGAATCACGATCGTTTTGGCGCTTGAATCGTCGAATTTGGACTTAAAACGGGCTCGAAAAGTCGAAAACAGCCGAGACGGGTCGAGAGAAGCCCAAAATAGGTCAAATTTGGGCTGAAGGATCTATGACCATCCCTCCCCTGATGGTTGGCCGTCCTAGGGTGGACGGTCATCCATGCTCTCGTCCAGTAATTGCTAATTTTCAGTCTTTTTTCTGCCCAGGACTCTTTCAAGCCCTACTATGTGTCTAGTTCGGCCATGAGGACTTTTGGATGAGTATGAACACCTTGGAAGGCTGGTTTTGAGCCCTTGGATCATTCTTGAGAGATTTAAACTCAGCCATTGATCAAACTCAGGCCTCTCTATAAATAGAGGGCCCTGAAATCAGTTTTAACACACAGAATAAGCTTTAGAGAGCTAGCTTGGAGAGTAGAGGCTTGAGCAATTGTACAAGCTTCCCCCATAGCACTCTAGCTTAAGTTTTAAAGTCCTTGAAGTCCTTGGAGTCCTTGGAGCTTGAAGAGAAGGCTTAGAGCAAGAGAGAAGGAGGCAAAGAGGTTAGTAGAGTTTTATAGTTTG